>SRSM01000447.1:0-54883 GCA_019593545.1 Apocynum venetum
TTACTGTCTATGAAATTCATTTGAATTATTGTTTAGAAATGGAACTTGTGCTTAAACGTTGTGTTGAAACTAACCTTGTTCTCAATTATTAAAAAGTGTCATTTTATGGTAGAACAAGGAATGTTTTAGGGCACGTAGTTTCACCAAAAGGACTGGCTGTTGACAAAGCCAAGATTGATGTGATTAAGTCTATTCTTATCCTTCTACGGTAAGAGAGGTAAGATCCTTCTTAGGCCATGCTGGATTCTATAGAAGGTTTATTAAGGATTTCTCAAAAACTGTTCAACCTTTATGCAAGCTATTACAAAAAGAACATAAATTCAATTTTGATGAAGGGTAAACATGCATTTAAACTGTTGAAAGAGAAATTGATTTCATCACCTATCATTCAACCCCTAATTGGAATTTTCCTTTTGAGATAATGTGTGATGCTAGTGACAAAGCAGTTGGAGCGTTCTAGGTCAGAAAATAGATAAAGTTCCTCATGTGATATATTATTCATCTAAATTACTTGATGATGCCAATACATTATACCACAACTGAGAAGGAACTTCTACTGTTATTTTTGCTCTAGAAAAATTTAGATCTTATCTGTTGGGAACAAAAGTGATTGTTTATTCAGATCATGCAGCTCTAAAGTACCTGTTAAAGAAGAAGGGAGTCTAAACCAAGACTACTGAGATGGATTCTCTTACTCCAGGAATTTGACCTTGAAATCCGAGATAGAAGGAGCGAGAGATCTTGTTGGATCATTTGAGTCGACTGACATATGACGGGGAAGTATCTCCTATCTCTGATTTATTTCCTGATGAGCATCTTTATGCATTGCATGGAATTATACCTTGGTATGCTGATATGGTTAATTATATGTACCAAAGTATTTCCAAATCATTTATCTAAGCCTCAAAAGGATAAAATTAGGAATGACTCAAAACACTACCTTTGGGATGACCCCTACCTTTTCAAAAGCTGCGCAGACAATGTCATACGCAGATGTGTTCCAAATAACGAAAATTCAATCCATATTGAATGTGGAGGTCATTTGGACAAAACGAACTGCTAGAAAATTCTGGAAAGTGGATTTTATTGGCCTACTCTTAAAAGATGCATATTACTTTGTTAAATCTTGCAATGAATGTCAAAGAGTTGGTAATATATCCAAGAGAGATGAAATGCCTTTGAAACTATCTTAGTTTGTGAACTTTTTGATGTAGGGGGTATTGATTTCATGGGACCTTTTCCTTCGTCTTTTGAAATACTTACATCTTGCTTGCAGTGGATTATGTGTCCAAATGGATTGAAGCTAAGGCCACTCGAACGAATGATTCCAAAGCAGTTGTGACATTTATCAAAGACAACATATTCCATAGATTTGGAATTCCAAAGGCCATCATCAGTGACAGAGGTACGCATTTTTGCAACAAGGTAGTGAAACTCTGTTTAAAAAATATCATGTTTCTCATAAGGTTTCTACTGCCTATCATCCTCAAACAAATGGACTTGCTGAAATCTCTAACAGGGAAATTAAGTCTATTCTAGCTAAAGTAGTCAATCCTAATAGGAAAGACTGGAGCTTCGATTGGGAGATGCTCTTTGGGCATATAGAACTGCATTCAAAACCCCTATTGGTATGTCACCATTTAGATTGGTTTATGGTAAAGCCTGTCATCTACCTGTGGAATTAGAACATAAGGCATTTTGGGCCATTAAACAATGTCATCTTAATCTTGATGATGCACAATCTAATCGAAAACTGCAGATTCAAGAACTAGAAGAGATTAGAAATGATGCATATGTTAATTCCTGGATTGCAAAAGAAAAGATGAAATATTACCATGACAAAAATCTTTCAAGGAAAAATTTCAATATTGGTGATAAGGTTCTACTCTATAATTCTCGTCTGAGACTGTTTCCAGGAAAGCTAAAGTCAAGGTGGATTGGCCCATTTGTTATCATTAATATCTTTAATCACGGGTCAGTGGAGATAAAAGTCTTCAAACGAGCAAAATTTTCAAAGTGAACGGTCATCTCCTTAAACCTTTTCATGAAGGTTTTGTCGGACAAATTATCGATTCCGTTGCTTTTGAAGACCCACCACAAGAAAGGAATTGAAATCTGTGCTCGTCGAGTCTAAGACGTTAAACAAGGGCGCTTTGTGTGGAGGCAACCCATCGTTTTCTTTAATATTTTGAATGTTTGATTTTCCTTTTCACTTTTTAGCTTGCTTGCAGGCCTAGCAGAAATTGTTGAATACGCGTCTTCTCGGATACTGAAAGACGGCGTATTTAAGTTAATTAAATGTCCAACAGTGATTAAACACGGCTTTAAATAGCCTGCTTAATTGTTGAACGAATCACCAAACGATTTCTGCTAATTTCCTTTCAAGAGTAAATTCCATCTGCAAGGTTTTCTTTCCTTTTTACATTTAGTTTGTCTTTCCATCCCTTCTTTCTTTCTATCTCTTTGTTACATAATGGATGATTCTTTAATGAAAATGAGAAGATACTATCCATTGCTCCCTATTAATTATTTGAGAAAAATCTATCTGATGAGATTGGAGGGTATCAAATTACTAGTATCCATTGGAATGCCTGAGGATATTAGGTGGATAATTGAAGCTAAGGTCCGAATTAGTGGTGAACATCCAGCTTTTCCCAAACGTCCACCTGGGTTGGGGAAGAGTAGTTATGCAAAGAAAATGAGAGGTAAAAGAATGAGAGTCTGTTATAAATGTGTTAGATGGAACTGTGATACCAGTTGTCGTTCACTTGGGTATTTATCCGATAATCGGGAAGACAAAATTGCTTTCATTAAGAATGGACTGAGTAAAGAGTCATTAGATGATATCAAACTGACTCTTGATACGCATTCTAGTGGATACGTTCAAATGGAAATTCTCGGGTTATGGAAACAATTCAAAATTGAACAACTCCGGTACACTCTTCGGTATCTGAATTTAAACAATCCCGTTTGCCAGTTTTTAAGAAAGCTGATGAGCAGCATACCCCCCGACTCATAGAAGGTGTTTGAAACCGTTACTGGACGTAAAACCAGAGGAAGATGTGAGCCACAATCACAACTACTTGTTTTTATTTGTTTCTTCCTTGATTTGTTTTATTTGTTTATTTCTTTTTAGTGTGTAACAGAATCACTTTTGAAGTCGTTACTATGGAAGGTTCACCAATCAGAAGTCTAACAAACATCGCAGTGTTTGGAGGAACGATCGTGGGTACTACTGTTTCGCATCTAACTGCTGCTATCTAATTGGGAAGAGTACTAGCTCATCGAAAGATCGGTCTAGTATACGGAGGAGGAAATGCTGGATTAATTGGAGAGGTTGCTCAAGCACACCAGTCATACCAAACACTTGTTCAGATTGAAACAAATCAACCAAACAAAGTTCTCGCGGTAGGTGTAATTCCTACTCCTCGGAAAGAAGTATATGGCAGAACAATTGGATATGAGGTACAAACAAAATCATTTTATGAACGCATGACACTCATGTTGCATAACTCTGATGCTTTCATAGTCATACCAGGAGGATATGAGGTATTAGAATGCTTGTTCAATTTAACATTCTGGTTTAACATGAAATTGCACACTAAACCAATTGGTCTTTTAAATGTTGATCACTACTTTGATGGTTTGTTAGCATTTCTTGACATAGCTGTTACACATAAGCTTCTATCTCCAGTAGCACGAAGAATAATTGTATCTGCAAACCCACAACTAAGGAGCTATTGGATGAATTAGTAGCTTTTGTACCAGAGACAGATCCAGAAGTACCTCCAATTAACTGGTCAATTTCCGGTAACAAGCGAAAAAGATATTCAATGGATTTAGAGTTAAAGTTGTAAGTTTTTCTTTTTAAATAAATGTGTGTTATTTTCTTTTATTAAAAGCTGTGGAATAATATTGTTGTTTTTAAAACTTTGTGTGTTTTTACATTGAGGACAATGTAATTCCCAAGTGTGGGGGGGGTGGTTTGAGTAAAGAGTCAAGTGATTAAACTCATTTGATTCTTGATCCGCACCTTTAAAAACATTGTTTTTAATAATTTGTTGTTTTGTTGAATAAATAATGCATGTATTATAACTTTTTAAGATGTTAGGTAATTTTGTGTTAAATTTTTCAGTCCTTTTATAATTGTACCTCTTTCTGTAAAATTTTTTCGAATAAATCAATTGAATATCTTAGCAATTTGACAAAAATATTCTTATTTAACTAATGTGGCTAAATCTTTTATGTTATGAAACCCAGAGTTAAAAAAACATTAGTATTGTGATTTGATGATAATGTAAGTTTACTGTGTGTTTTAGTACATTTAAGGTCACTCTCTACACACTAGAACTTGTTCTTTCACATGCTTGAGACGAAATTTAAATAAAATCTTGGTTGATTTGGGGATGACATAAGGCATTCTTTGATAGTTTTGAGCCTTTCTGAACGAACCATACTTATATATATCCCTCGATCCTACTTTGAACCAACAAGTATGAATGGTTTCATTACCATTTAATTTCTTTGATAAATAGCCTCGTTTATTACTTTTCTATCCAGATACTTTATTGAGAATGTATTAAACATGTGTTAATCTGTATTGAAAAGTTATGAACACTGCTGATAAAAGATTACGAGATATTGTCAAAAACCGAAAGGTAAAAAAAAAAAAAAAAAAAAAAAAAAAGAAGAAGAAAATAGAAAAGTGTGAAAAATGAAGAGATATCATGGCTAATTTTTCTTCAAGAGGTAGTAATTCATTCTCAATATAAACTCTTGAAATATTTTGAATATTCTTATCCTTCGTTTGTAGCCAAATCCCGAGCTTAACATTACAAGCTTAAAAGTCCTATTTGACCTAGATCGACCAAAATTTTCATCATTAGTGGAGAGTATGTGAGTTTACAAACTTATAAGTTGTGTTGAGAAACTAAGAATGTATTTTCATTTACATAGTGACTTTGTTGTTATCTTTTCATTATACTGATAGCATGTTTTCAAAAAAAAAAAAATTTATTATGGGTTTTATGTTTTCACAGTCACATTTTGTTAACTTTGAATATTAATGTTAAACTTGTAAGTAATATTCAAGCACACGAGCACAATTACATTTCAAATAAAAAGGGGTTAATTGTGAAAGTTGTATTGAAATTAATATAACACTTTGTTACCTTATTAATCTTATTTAAGTTATTTATACTTGTATATTTTGTGTTTATGTTTTGCTTGAGGACAAGCAAAGAGATAGTGTGGGGGAATTTGATGTACACATAAATTAACTGATTTTTATACTACTTAATGACTATATTTTGTTTAAAAATCGGTTAATTGTGTCATTTAATGGATATATTTCACATTTCCTTTCTATTTCTTTGTGTTATAAGTTTTTCAGTGTATTCTAGTACATTTTGGAGATAAAAAGAAGAAGAAGAAATGAAGATGAAGATGAAGAAAAAAAAAAATGAACAGTAACTCCGGTGAATAGTACCACCGTCGATGATGACATCACTGCTTACGTCATGAACAGTGTCCGTCGGCTGGTCAAAGTCAACAAGTCAACCTGCTACAGTACCCGGATGTCAAAATGACCATTTTACCCCTAGAAATTTCCCTATAAATATGCTAGCTTCATTTCTCATTTAGGACACCAATTTAGCTCCAATCTTCTTCATTTCTTTTGTAATTTCTTTATTTTATTATTATCTTCATATTAATATAATTTTTAGAATTTTTAGAATAGTTTTTCAAGTCTTTTTGTAAAATTTAGTAAAGAAATTCTGTCCGGATAATTTCAATATTTTCGGGGAGTATTTCTTTCAAATTTTCGTTCTAATGTTTATAAATTTCATCTTATATTTATTAAATATGGATTGTGAGTAATTTCCTTTTGTTAGTAAGGATATGTGTTAAGTTATTAATAAATGGGATTATGAGATAATTTTCTTTGTACTTAATATCTATTTGGATTTATTTAACTGGACTTATGGTCGGTTTACCCGCCTAGTCTTTATTTATTTTGCTTTATGCACTTTAAATATCGCAAATGGATGGCCGAGCCACCTATTAGTTTAATTTACTTTTATATCTTTTATTTTCTTTTTTTATGGAAGGCTGAGCCTCCATACTTTTAGTTTAATTTATTTAAATGGCCGGTTGAACCGCCTAATTTGTTTAGTTAATATAAATCCAATCTTTCTTATATATATATATATATATATTTGTATATTTATTTAATATACTTATATCTATATATTAATTAAGTATTTATGTAATTCTTGTTTTAATTAATATAATTATGTGAATTAATTGGATTGACAATCCAATTAATAAACGTGATTATATAGCTAGGATTATTAATCTTGTATTAATGATTCAAGTGGCATCTACTAATTTAATTGAGTTGCAGCTCTTGGCTTAATTAAATTAGTAGTTGAATTATATAATTTAAATTGTATATAATTAAGCTGATTGTTATATACAATTTAATGTTGGTGATGCCTTATTTACTTAATGCAATTTGATTGAACATCCTATACACGCTGGTTGGTAGTGGTGTTTAATTAAATTAGAAATTAATCTGTCTGAGCTGATCGGGATTAATCTAATTTGTAAGGATAGGAATCTGTCTGAGCTGATCGGGATTCTGAAACCAATTACTTAATAATGTCTTTATCTATGATTAATCCCATGAAAAATATAACTTGATACTAATTCCTTGCTAACGTTTTTTTTATATCATTTATATTCCAAATTCCTTTTTAATTCTATTCTCAAAATACCAAAAACCCCCCAAAACCCTTTCCGATTAATGATTTTAATTTAAGAGTTGACAAATCTCTGTGGATTCGATCCCTACTTTCCCTATCTACATAGGAATTGTTAGGTTTAAATTTGAGAGCCGCACGACAGGCCTCGTCACTTCTCATCAAAATGTGAAGAAATATCTATGTGGACTTCATATAATGCCTCAAGATGAGTAGATATATTGTCAACTTTGTGATGAAGAAACTTTACTCTTGGTTTAAGTTGAACAACTTCTTCAAACACATCTTGGATTTTAGTATTAGACTTCTCAAGGATAATATCCATCTTGTTTGAGAGATGCTCCAAATCATTCCACAAGGCATCTTTTGTAGGAGGAATAAAACTTATATTCCTCTTGCATCAATCATTTTCCTTCCCTCAGTTCTTTCTAATAGAAGTATCAAAAGGAGTTTCCTTTTCCTTTTTCCATTGATGTCTTCCCTTTCCTTATTCTTTCTCTAGTGGAAGTATCAAGTGGTATATTTTCTTCTCCCTCTAGTTGTTCAACTTTTCTCTTTATACCTCTTGATGTCTCAGCTTCTTCTTGACCAATTCCTTTCTCATGAATGCCCCTTTTAAATAATAATGAGTACATTTTCACCCATCAATCTTGCGATTTCTGTAAAGACTTGGAGTAAATCTTCTTGAGATATTTTCTTTCTCAACTCCCAATCATCATTGAAAAATAAGTCATGCATTCTCTTGTATACAACAAAATCATGTTTATGAAGATATCTCATGTCAACAACCTCAAGTAAAGATATTTCAAAATGTTTGAACACTCTTTAAAGCAACCTTCCATAAAGTAGGCTCTTTGCTATTTTCTTAGCCTTCTTAACAAAAAACGATATCCATAAGATAACCAAGATCTACTCATTTTCCTTTGAACATAATTAGCATAATAAACATGTGTAAATGAGTAATAGATGTCCTATGACCATCTATGAGTATAAATATAGTAGTGCACATAAGACAAAGTATATTATGTTCAAGACTAAAAACAATAGATTCCCTTTTTGCAAAATTCACAAAGGATTCTTTATTTGTAAAAGCATATTCAAAATCTTGAATGGAGAATGCATAATAATGGAAAATTTGGTGAGTAAAAAAAAAATGTAATCTCATCAATAGGAGCACTCAAAATATCATCCAAGTTATAGTGATTGAAATTTAAAACAATACCATATACTTTAGACACATAATATACAACTTGATATCCTTCAGGAATATTTTTCTCTAGATTAGCATAGCATTAAAGTATATAGTCATAGTACATAGTCTCATCATGCACAATAATATCATATCATCCTTCCTTAGCAAAATACTTCAAGATATTTTCAAAAAGGAAACTTACTAGAATAGATGGTAGTTTCAAGAATCACATTTCAAAACTCGAGATAGTCATAGAATCAAATTTAATTCTCCTTACTTGTGAATAAGGTAGTGTTGCTCTTCTTCTTCTTTGGTACCATTTGAGATTTGGTTGAACCACCTCTTGATCCAATATGCTTATCCCTTGTTATTTCTTCTTTCGGACGATAGAATCAGTTTTTGCGGTCGACCGAACAATTTGACTGTAGTTGTCCGCAAGTTCTCTGCTTACTTTGCGGTCAATGAGTAGTAATCTGCAGTCGATCGAAAATTTGATATTGGTCGTCCGCAAGTCCTCTATCTACTTTGTAGTCGATGGCTTGTACCATGCGATAGACCGAAGATTTTCTCGAGGTCTTCCGCAAGTCCACTGGCCATTCTTCGGACGATACTCCTGTAAGATGCGGTCGACCGCACCTTCTTCAGGTGTCATTTGAAATTTCTTCTAAGCAACTTATAATCAACCAAGAATCGTTGTTTTGATAATTAAAAGAGCTATACAATGACAAACTCATTAGCAATTGTATATAAACACTCAATAGCTTTCTAAAAATAGAACATTTTCTCGGCCAATGGATAAACACATCAATTTTAATAACAAAGATCACTCAAATATAATATCAACATAAATTTGAACAATTAAAATGTCATGCACTTTTTTTTAAAAAAAAATAGTGTAGTGTCTACAATTCCTCTAGTCAATCATTTTTCAATGAGGAATATGCTAAGCCTTTCATACTAAGCTCTTAGAGCTTGTTTCAAACCATATAAAGCTTTTGAAAGTTTGTAAACATGATTTTCAAAAGATTCATGCACAAAACCAGGAGGTTGTTCAACATAAACTACCTATTGGATGTAACAAATTTAGAAATGCACTTTTAACATCCATTTGAAATAAATTAAAACCTATAAAATATGCAAATACAAATAACATTTTAATGGACTCTAATCTAGTAATTGGGGCAAAAATCTCATCATAATCAATGCCCTCTTCTTGATTATATCTTTGAGCAACAAGTGTAGCCTTATTTCTAGTGACAACACCATGATCAACAAGTATGTTTCTAAAAATCCATTTTGTACCAATAATGATGTGATTTGAAGGTTTAGGTACAAGTTCCCAAACTTTGCTCCTTTCAAATTGATTTAGCTCTTCATGGATGATAATGATCCAAAAATCATCACTAAGAGCCTCATCAATGTTCCTAGGTACTATATGAGACAATAATGCAAGATTATCAACACAATTTATAAAATGTCTTCTTGTTCTTACCCCTTCATTGGGATTACCAATTATTTGATCATTTGGATGATTATGGACGTATTTCCATTCCTTTGGAAGATCATGACTTGTCTCTCCTTCATGTGAGGTTGATTATTGAATGTCAATGATCTCTTCACTTTCATCCTTAGGTATTGAATGATTTTCATTTGATTGAACAATATCTTTGTTCGTTGACTCAATAGATAGCTCTTGAAAATCACATTCATTCTCATCTCTTGGCAAGTAAATATTAGACTCATCAAATACAACATGAATAGCTTCATCAATAACCATAGTTCTTTTATTGTAAACACAAAAAGCTTTTTTTATTTGAAGAGTAGCCAAGAAACATACCTTCATCGGATTTCTTGTCAAACTTACCAAGATTGTCTTTGACATTTAGAATAAACCATTTACAACTAAACACTTTAAAGTAGGAAATGGAAGGAGTTTTGTCAAACATAAGCTCATAAGGGGTTTTATTAACAAAGGATATAAGAAGCACTCTATTAACAATATAGCGAGAAGTATTCATAAATTCAACCCAAAAATATTTTCGCAAATAATTTTCACATAGTATGGAACATGCCATTTCTTGTAAAGTACGATTTTTCTTTTCAACAACACCATTTTGTTGAGGAGCTTTTGCAATTGAAAAATTGTGAGATATATCATTCTCATCACATAATTTTGTAAAAAATATTATTGCAAAACTCTCTACCATTATCACTTCCAATGAAGATAAGTTTGCAACCAATGACGTTTTGTACTTGTTTAAAGAGCTTGAAAAAAAAAACACTTCAAAAACTTCATCTTTACTCAACAAGAATAATATCCAAGTAAATCTAGAAAAATCATCAGCAGTCACATAGACATATAGTTTGCCACCAATTCTCATGGTTCTCATAGCACCAAATAAATCCATATGTACAAGTTCAAGAGGTTTTGAAGTAGAGACATTTTCTTTGATTTGAAATAACTCTTGACTTGTTTACATGCATCACAAATATGATCTTTCTCAAAATTAATGTTAGGCAAACCTCTAACATACTAAAGTTTTGAAAAAATATGTAGAGTATCTATGCTAATATGTCCTAATTTACAATTCCAAAGATATGTATTATCAACTTTCAAAGAAATGCATATAACATTTTATTAAACTAAATTATCAAAATAAATATCATACATATTTTCATTTCTTCACACTTGCAGATGATCATTCTTGAGCTTGCGGTCGACCAAAACTTTTCCTTGGGTCATCCGCAACCTTACTGTCCACTTAGTGGATGATCTATTTTTCCATGCGGTCGACCGGAACCTTCTCAAGGGTCGTCCGCAAGTTCACCAGAACTACCAGTCTTTACTTATAGACAAAATCCACTTATATCATGATATTTATAGGATAATCAGTGTTTGTGAGAAAAATTTGTAAGAGAATTATATCAAACAATATGACAAGATAACTCAATTATCACAATATGCAATTAACATGTTTCATGAGGAAATAATTTAGCATGAAGAGCATATACAAAATACAAAAACCAATTAGAAAATTAATCAAGTATTTGTATTGAAAACACTTTTCAACCACATATAGCATTATGATCTAATTTACATAATTCATAATCAAGAAATTCTTACTAAAGATTCAATCTCAAAAGAATGAATTTCTTCATGCCCTTCATGAAGAACAATGTACCTTAGTATATCATATTTGATCATGTGGATTAAGCAAATTCTCTTAACATGTTGTATTGGTCCTTCATGATCAACATATTGAGTTACCTACAAAGAAGATGAAACTTTTGGTATCCAAGTGACTTTGGATCCATGAGAATTAGTCGAATTTGTTTTAACAATCCAAATACTTTTTGCACCATTCTCGATTTTTCTTCTTGACATAACACATATTTACCTTATGGCCATACTTACCACAATAGGTACAACATATTCTTGATGACATATGAGTATGTGTGTGATGTGTATGATGTACTTTATGATGCACATGTGAGATATTCTTGTGTGATATATTTTTGTGTGTCTGCAAGGCATCATCATGTGTATCAATAAAACCAATACCTCTCTTATCATTAGAGAGTCTTTGAGCACCAAGTAATTTATTTAAATTATCTCTACCACATGTGAGTTTATGTAAGCTAACACTTAAATCATCTATTCTCAACTTCATAGCATCATAGTCACTCATCATGTCATTCAATTTCTTGTTTCTAACAACAAGATCATTATTAGCATTTTCAAGAAATTTCACCAATAATATTTTCATCAAGAGTCACTTTGGAAGAAAGCAATAAAGCATTTTCATCAAGTAATTTAGCATTCTCCAATAACAAATTTTCAACTCGACATTTCAAGAATTTATTCTTCTTGATGACTTTCTTCATTTCATAATAGAGATTAGCAATAAATTCATCTTGATCAAATATATCACAATTATCAATGCAATTATTTTCACTAATGTGCACAGTTTGTGAGGTAGAAGTACTTACTTCATCTTCAAGAGCTATAAGACAAGTGTTTGCAAACTTGGATTGATCGTTTTCTTCTTGATTTGATGTGCATGTCAATCCTTCATGTGCAACTTTAAGTAATCTCCACATTTCATATGCGGAACTACAACCACTTACTCTATTGTATTCATCTAAATCAAGAGCACAACAAAGAATATTCATAGCAATAAAGTTTGAAGTCATTTTCTTTTTATCCTCTTCATCAAACTCATTAAGAGTTTTCTCAACACTTCTTCCCTTTATAATCTTAGAGGGAACATAAGGACCATTTATAACAATATTCCATAAATCAAAATCAATGGAGGAAATATAAATATGAATTCTATCTTTCCATAAAGTGTAGTTATAGCCATTCAACAAAGGTGGTCTACTAGTAGAGTAACCCTCACTTATGATATTGTTGTCTATATGAGCCATAAGATCTTTACTTCTAGGTAATTAAACCTCAAACAAGAAGACCTGCTTTGATACCAATTGAAAACCCTAAGAGGGGGGGTGAATTAGGTTTTTATTTGATTTTTCAACCTAATTCAGTAAAACACCTCTTTGACAACAAATATCAAACACTTGGTGTGCTAGTTGTGGGAGAAATAATGTGTTCAAGTAAAATGCAGAAATTAGAGCAATGAACACAATGATTTATAGTGGTTCGGTTTATCCAACAAAACCTAATCCACTACCTTGAGTTACCTACTCAAGGATTTATCAAATCCCTTCACTAATCAAATAAATGAGATTACAAAAGAGGCTCACCCAATTCACCTTAAGGTTTTACAAATAACCTCTCAAACCAATCAAGACTCACTCAACCCTTGAGTTTTACAACACAACCTTGATTATACAATAATCCCACCACTCTCCTTAGTGAATCCTAACAAAAAAATTCAATTCAAGGTTCACCCAAAGGTTTTATAAACAAACCTTGAATACAAAACAACCTACACAAGGCTCACCCTAACACTTAGGATTTTATGCTACTTGCAACCTTGATACAATTACAATCAATAATAAGAGATAGAAAGTTTGATAGATATCACCTTAATGTGAAGATATATCAATTTGAATCACAATCACCTCTTGAGTAATGGCTTGTCAAGATTGCTCAAAATTCACCTTTGAATGTTAAAACCCTTCTTGATTGATTTTAACAAGATTGATGTTTTGAAAGGGTTTTGGAATGTTTCTAAGATGTTATAGGATCAAGATATACAATGTTTTTGCTGAAAAATCTTCTAAAAAAGAATTTCAAAGGTTTTGGTATTTAAAGGTTTGTTCCCAACGGTAAAAAATGAAGCTGTTGGAAACCCACTCAGGAAGTGCGGTCGTCCGCATATCAGACTGGTCGTCCGCACCATCATTCTCAAGTTCACATGACAACCACCGGATGATGATTTTTCATGTTCCGGTCGGCCTCACTTCACTGCGGTCGACCTCATGGTCGTCCACAGGTTGGCAGATAAACTAACTTATGGACGATACCTGAACCACTTTAGGTCGACTGAAACATGTTCATTTGTATATCAACAATACTCTAACACACAAATGATGATTTCAATCAACCATATAAGTTATGGTATCAATCCAACAAGAGTTTATGAACCATTGAAGATTTGAAATCACGACGCATGGTTTTCGAAATACCAAAACATATTTTAACATATTAAAAACATTTTGAAATAACGTTTTAAGTTCATAGAGCAACCTTTAGAAACCATTACTCAATTAGAGGTAGAACTAGAGATATCAAAATATATAACTCTAAAACTATACCTCTAGTTCCTATCTAATCCAATAAAAGCTTGTCTTCAAATCTTGATAGTCTTGACTTGTATACTTCCTTGAAGACTTGAAATCTTGTTCTTGCATGGATTAAATCATGAATCCAAAAACTCTATCACTTGTACAAATAAGACATTTGCCCTCATCAATGTTTGTCATTAATCAAAATTAAGATATTAAAAGCTTTAGGGCTTTCAGAGTCATTGGCCATTAAAGTCCAATATATTTTATATTAGCTTATAAATTCCTATATATTTGAGTCGTTGGTCATTAAAGTCCAACATATTTCATATTGGCATATAAAGTCATATATGTTTGGGTCATTGGCCTATAAAGTTCTATTTATTTTAAGAATTGGTCAACAAAGTCTTTTTTACTAGAAAACATTCTAGATTCTGACAAATATGTCACTTTACCATCACGTAATGAATAATGAAAGGGTATATTTTTCATTTCAAACTTTTTCAACGGAAAAGAAAAAAACCCCCACAGAGTAAAAAATACACAAATCAACGACAATTCCACTATTTCTTATTGCGGTAAAAGTGTCGTTGATTTGTTTATTTATTATTCCCTCGTGTTTTTTTTACACGGTTGAAAAAATTTGAAATAGAAAATATACTCACGTGATGGTCACATGACATATTTGTCGAAATCTTGGATGTTTTCTAATAAAAAATACTTTGTTGGCCAATTTTTAAAATAAATAGGACTTTATAGGCCAATATGAAATATATTGGACTTTAATGGCCAACGATCCAAATATATAGGACTTTATAGGCCAATATGAAAGATATCGAATTTTAATGACTAACGAACCATATATGACCAATGTGGCTGATTTTCCAATTTAAATTGAAAAAGTAAAATGATTATTTTTGACAAAAAGTGGTAAATTATACAAAAGACTAAAATGGTAATTTTTTTATAAAAATAAAAAACTTAATAAGACTTTTAAAATTTTAAGAACCTAATTGAGAATTTTTAATATTTTCAATGCTATTTTACATTTCAATCGTACCATGTAAGTCTTGATTCTCAAATCCTCAAGGAATAGGATAGAAATATCCAAAACTATTAAACTTTTTCTAGCCATTGGATGACATGTATATTTTTTTTTAACTTCTCCAACATTTCTTATTCTTCTTTTTATCTCCATAATGAATTAAAATACACTGGAAAACTTACAAACAAAGAAATAGAAGGGAAACATGAAATATATCTATTAAATAACATAATTAACCAATTTTTAAAAAAAATATGGTAATTAAATAACATAAAAATCAGTTAATTTATGAATACATCAAATTCCCCCACATTATCCCTTTGCTTGCCCTAACATTTGATAGACGTTCTAACATTTGATCTATTAAAGGAAGGAGAAAATGGTATGTCCTAATTGATGAATTAAGTTTCCTGTAGTCTATGCAGACTCTCCAACCGTTTTGCATTCTAGTAGGAATTTTCTCACCTTCAGAGTTTTTCACAATAGTTATTCCATTTTTTTTTGAACAATATGTACATGACTTACTCAATGTGAATCTATGATGGAATAGATGACACCAGCATCAAGAAGTTTTAGAATTTCAGCTTTTACTACTTCCATCATAGGTGAGTTTAATCTCTTTTGTGACTCTCTGGTTGGTTTAGTTCCGTCTTCTAACAATATACGGTGCATGTTGATGGGCTAATACCTTTAATGTTGGCTAGAGTCCAGCAGTCTTGTTATCCCTAAACACAAAAACTAATCTCTCTTCTTGGGAAGATGAGAGATTGTTAGCAATAATAATAGCATTACCTTAACTCAAATATGCATATTTCAAATGATAAGATAAAACTTTAAGCTCAAGTGACGGGGGACAAACAACAGATGGTAAAATTTTATCATGTGAGCTAGGTAATGCAATTTTTGAATTACCAATAGGATATACAGATAAATCCTTAACAGCTTATTTGAGTTCATTGTCACATTCCACAGATTACAAGAACATTTTCATCTATGCTCAAGTTCATAATAGATTACATTATTTCAATGTAGCTCAAATCAAATATATCTTCAATAAGTGAATCTATAATATCCACAACAGAAATTGTAGAACATTCATCAGAATGGTACTTCATGGCATCAAATATGTTAAAAGAAATTTTATCACCATTAAATTCCATTGATAAAGTACCTTCATTAACATCAATCTTAGTTCTAACAGTTTTCATAAATGGTCTACCTAACAGAATAGGTGACTGTGATGAACAAATAATTTGACTATCCTCAGTTTTCAAAATGTAAAAATCTGTAGGGAATACTAAATCATTTACTTTAATCAGTACATCTTCTATTATTCATTCTGGATAACCCACAGACCTATCAGCTAATTGAATAACAATTCTTATTTTATCTAATTTATCCCATGCTTCTTTAGAATGATTGTGCTTGAAATTAGAGTCACTCAATTGTAAATGACAAAAAACATGTTTGTAATAAAGTGCATTTGAAAGCATCAAATATGTGAAATTCCATCTTGTTGGAACATCTTCTTTTAGAGATCTCTTAGAGTCAAGAAAACTGTGTCACACACTATAAAAACTTTTTCTTTCTTGATGGTGAACCTTTCACATATTTTACAGATTCCCTCACTTTGTCAACTGACTTATTAATTTATTTAAGTCATTCCTTATCAATCAAATTGAGAATATGTTCACAACATTTGACATGAGCAATGAGCTATAATCCAATAAACAACTTTGCAATTCAACTGACACTTTAATAGCTCAACACATGAATTATTTGCAGATGCATTGTCCAAAGTTATTGAGAACAACTTTTTCTTACTTCCCCAACCAACCACTAGATTATAATTTTTTTAGCCAATGCAACTCCAAAATGAGGTAGGAGCATGTATGAGAAATTCAAAATCATTTTATGCAATACATAATTTTTGTCTAAATAATGTGCAGTTAAACTCATGTACACATCCGTAACTATTGCAGTCCAACAATAAGAAGTTAAACAAATTCTATCAAGACATTGCCAAAGTTAAAGATTGATTTTAGAAATATAGTCAGCATGCACCTTTTTAACATCAAGATTGCAAGTATTCCTACTAATATGAGACACATCAGACTCTAAATAGGAAAATATTGCCATAACACCATCATATTCAACAAAAGACAAAAGTAAATCATGTTTAATCACATCATTGATCAATAGCTCTCTAAACTTAGTTTGGTCACATCCCTCATCGTCCCCTATCTGTCATTGTTTCTTGGCATAGGGTGTCTGTGGGATCCCACAAGTTGAATATCGACAAATGTGTTAAGGAATTGAGGGCTAGTTGTAGTGGGATTATCAGAGATAGTGGCGAATGGTGCATTTGCACTTTTTGTTCATTTTACAGTACTTGCACCCTTCTCGAGGCTAAGTTGCGAGCTATCTTCGATGGTCTCATTTTGGCTTAGATTTGGGACTGATTGCATTGTGGATCGAGGCAGATTCTACACTGGTTGTACACTACATCACACGAGGAGGAGGTTCATGGCACATTTAGATGCTTCTCCAGAGTATTCGGCAACAACATTGCTTTAATAGAAACATTGTTTCGACATCTTCAGAGAGGGGAACCAAGTTGCTGATGACTTGAATTTTGAGAGATGGAAACGTCAGAGTTACACACTATTCGCAACTCAAGAATTGTACCAAAGGACTAGAGCCTTAATTCACATGGATAGATTCGGATATCCTTCGGTTCGAGGACTATAAATGTTTTCATGTATTCATGTATTTTTCACATATTGGAAGTCAGGTCCATGGCCCCTTCTTTTCTTTATATATTTTTTTTGTTTATGAGATTCAAGGGGTCTCTTTTCATTTTTAAATTTTTTTTAAAAAAAACTTAATTTGGTCAAAACTTCTATATCTTGCAACTAAATTTCCAGTAGCAGATTGTTCAAGGATATATTGTCCTAATGTCATTTGTATCAATTCTAGAAAATTTCTCAATATATTTTTTCATGTTAGCAGTTCCATATCTACTATTAGAAAGATATGTTTGACCACATTTTTTACATTTGCATATTTCTTTTCCATTTTCACAATGTGGCATTATCTTAAAGTATTTACAAACCTTGAAAGTTTTCTTCTACGTTTTTTGCAAGCTTTATTAGTAGAAGAATTTGGCAAGTTTTCATTGTCTCTAACCTGCTGGACATTTTCACCATTGGAATCCAATTCATTTTCACATCTTTATTAATTGGAAGTAATAGCACATTCATATCTATAATACCATGTTAAAAAAGACATCATTAGATTAAGATATACTGAAAAACAAAAACATTCATGAATATGTATAATGTTATTCTAAAATTGCCACATATAAAAACAGGCAAAATGAGCACTCTGATAAAACATAGGCCACACTTTTCAAAATCAGAAACAACAGAATACTAAATAAAACTTATATGCAAATCATAGATGCAAAAACAGTAAGGAGAGCTAACTTAATGGGAAACTAACTTTGCTGCTAAGTTCAATATATTATTACCTCAAAAGAATGCAAATTTAACTTCTGAAAAACTATGAAAACAACAAATTTATCTGTATCTATAAAAAAATGTTGAGGAATAACAAATCCCAGAACCTTAAAATGCACACCTCATTATTGCAACTAGAAAAAAAATCATCCACATCTTCATAGTCCTTTGTCAATTGACTCCATATAAGAAAAACAAAAAAAAATCATCATCACAATAGAAGAAAACAAAAGTCGCAGAGCATTACAATAAAATAAAAAATCATCATTTGCAAGCTCACTATTGCAACAGGAAAATTGCAAGCTCACCATTGCAATAGGAGAAAAATCAGATAAAAATAATAATCATTGCAAGTCAAGCTCAATAGAAGAAAAAAAAAGCATAATCATTCTCAAGCTCAGCATTGTGCATCGAAACAGAAAAAAAGGCACAAAACATTCATTACAGAAACATCAAAAGTAAATGGCTAATGGCACATACAAAAAATAGAAGCCTTCATTAAGCACCAACGACAATAGTGACCAAAGTAGGAACAATGACTGTGTGGAAAAGGTCAAGCAGCAGCGACAAACTCGAGAGAAAGAATAAAGTGGACTGGGGATGGAGATTGAGAGAAACTTAGAAAGAGAGAGACTAAGAGTTAAAATTGAAAAGCAAGAGATTAGGGTTTCTAACTTTATCATTGGACAAAAAAATTAAAAATATATATATAATTTTTAATAAATAAAAAAATTAAACAGGTTCGTGGGTTGTAAACAGGTTAATCGGGTGGACCCGTTTACAATCTGAACACGAATAATTTTAAACGGGTCGACTTGTGAACCTACAAACGAGAAACCCATACCCGTTAATAACATATCGTGTTGGCGAATCGTGCCTGATATTGCCGTCCATGGGTACACATTGGTACAAATGTAGTGAGTGACAAATTGATTTGTAATCCTAGATCTTTGGATCTATTGCGAATATATCATTATGTATTGCTTATGGATTTCATTTACAAAACTAACCGGTACAAGTTGCATTGTTTGAGATCATTGGCGTGACCTAGTATTGGGAAACGGGCCGGCCTAGTATGGCCACGGGCCAAAACGAATCGAACCAAAAAGCTTGGAAATAATATGGACCTCTCATGTTGTAGTCATGGCTTTGCCCTGACGGGCCGCGAGCTAAAACAGGCCAAATGGCCTAAATAGGTTGAAAGGGGCAACGGGTCGTAGGCCAAAATAGGTCAAATTTTCACTATTTTATTTGTATTTTAAAAAATTAATCTTAAAAAATAATTAAAATTTAATGCAAGTCAAAGACATCAAAACAAGAATTAAATAACGAAAAATAAACAACAAAATTAACAATTAGTCATACCAAATGATAATAACAAATCTATAATTTTCCTCTTCCTCTTCATTATCAATAATAATATTTGAATCCATATTAGAAATATACACATCCATAATTAAATCATTATCATCATTATCTAAAATGAAAATTAGAATAAGTAAATAAGTATATAAAATAAATGTAAACATAAACGAGCAAATAAATCAATTTATATTGTATAGTGACATTCTAAATATTAAATATCAAAGTGATTTAAAGAAACTAGTTTATAAGCCAAATTAACTAATTTTTATTTAAGAAATGATATAGTAGGATGAATTTTATTACTAATAGAAATACGATTTCTCAAGAAAATATTAAATATTTTGAATGTTTTTTGACAAAAATTTTAATTTAACCATTTTTTTTTAAAAAGAGCCTTTCAAGAATAATATGGGCCTTTAGCAGGCCAAAACGGGCCAACCCGCGGGCTTGACCCATATTACCAACTCTAGCATGACTCCCATAAACATGAACTTCTTGGTTGCTTTAGTATTCATTGGGATGATAGAGAGGATTCATACATATATGCTTTAGAGACATTTAGGGAGATATTTCCACTATCACTATACACAAGAATCATTGTCATTGATAGAGAGCTTAGTCTAATAGATGCGATTAGTGTCGTATTTCCAGAAGCCACACATTTGTTATGCAAGAGGCACATTTCGAAGAATGTGAAGAATTACATGACTAGAGTCACTTGTTACACAAATAAGGGAACATTATTTTCCAAAAGGTATATGGGGTATGTTGATTGAGTCAGCCACCAATGAAGCTTATGAGGTGAACCTGTTGAATGCAAGATTATAAAATAACATTCTACTAATTTTAGTTTTTAAAATGTCTTTGCACCAGTGTTATCTAAATATAATTTGTTTTGCAAATGAAACAAAAATTGTACAAACTTAAGGTTGTTTTCACCTACATAGAAGACATATTTGAAGAAGTATAATTAAATATTTGTCCGGAGTTGGAGAGGCAGACATATGCATCTTGGTTGTGCGATTACAAATAGGGTGAAAAGCTAACATTCAGTACTAAAGAAATGCTTAATTACTTCGACCTATGAGTTTGGCACCATTTTTCCAAAAAAACAGAGTATGGTTTGACATTCAAATAAATGAGATAAAGTTGTCGTTGGAGAAATCACGGATGCAGACTTTCCACAAAATTGGAGATAACTTGTATGTTGGATTGGGTGGAGTAGTAAATTATTAGGTTATCTTGCTTATGGGTGCTGAGTAGGTGATTGTGGAGCACTTGATATCCTTTGATGATTATGATTGCTTTATGAGCAAGATATGTGATCTTTTATGCGCCTGTCAGTTATGAATGTACATGCAGTTGATGGCTGCGATGCCTGTAAGTGACACACATATATTCTAGAAGACATTGCATTTTGAGTCACATTAGGGAGATAATGAAAAGATCAATTCCATTCTAAAACCAACACATGTGAAGTACATTCAGAGTCACTAGTGATCTTGGACTCAGACACTCCAAACATGTCTAGGCTACCTACTACTTGTAATGTTATAGACTCAATACATGTTGAGAATTCTACACTCACTCCTGACCCATTACAACTTATTCATACTAAGGTTGACCATTTCATGATAGATTACATTTGTGGCGTTCTCAATGTAGCAGGGAATGGTAATTGTGGCTTTAGAGCTGTTGCACATCGAATTTATAGAGATGAGGTATGTTAGCTTACTGTCAGGGGTGAATGATTCGTTCCATTGATACACATTGTGATCTACATTTTAGACAATTCTAGTCAAATGAGTATTTGAAGTGCATTCGGTATATGATTCATCATGGCACCGGTGCGACTCCTAATGAACACAATTGGATGGATATATCTGAGTTTAGATTTGTAGTAGCCACGACATATGATGTTGTATGAGACAGTTTGGTTCGTACAGACGAAGCCATGCGCATCTGATTCTGTCATGACAGGAAATCAGGAATCAGGATCCATGTTGCAACATCATCAAGTATAGTCCGACTGAGGGATATTGGTGGACTCTTTAGACTTATATTCATCATATGGAGGTACGTTGTCCACATAGAGAGCTAGATGCGGTCAACCCTTGTTACTTTCAGTAGTTCATCTCTTGTACACATCATCGGATTTTGAACCAAAGGATGTACCAAATGGAGTTGAAATTCAACCCATACCACATATCCCGGATGGAGTTGTGAATCAAAGCCCACACCACATTATATTGACACTATTTTTATTGTAATATGATTTATAATACATTGTATTGTTATTTGTGATCGTTTAAGTTGTCATATGTGCTATGTAAAGCGTTTGAAAATAAAGGAGGCTCTACCAAACAACAATAAACATATAAGTTAGATATTCTACATAAGGTAAGATAAAATTGGAAAAAAATAATCCTATCTACGTGTATGCCATATCTAAATCTACTGCTGCAAAATATGGTCACATTTTTCATGCAAATTAAGGTCACGTCAATGTTTCCAATAAATAGATATTGGAGGAATAGGGAACATATTTGTCATCAACAACTGCCAACATAACAAAAATAAAATATTAGTTAAGACAAATGTATTGATATGTGTCAAATAATTGAATGTAAATTTACGTACTGATGCATAGTGTCTTTGTAGTCCTAAGATATGCAAGTGTAACCACACGGTAACAAAAAAAGATGTGATTAGTCCTTTGACTAATTAGTGGTCGGTTATAACGCACACATACAACATCATATGTCGTGGCTCCTACAAATCTAAACTCAGATATATCCATCCAATTGTGTTCATTAGGAGCCGCACCGGTGCCATGATGAATCATACACCGAATGCACTTCAAATACTCATTTGACTAGAATTGTCTAAAATGTAAATCACAACGTGTATCAATGGAACGAATCATTCACCCCTGACAGTAAGCTAACATACCTCATCTCTATAAATTCGATGTGCAACAGCTCTAAAGCCACAATTACCATTCCCTGCTACATTGAGAACGCCACAAATGTAATCTATCATGAAATGGTCAACCTTAGTATGAATAAGTTGTAATGGGTCAGGAGTGAGTGAAGAATTCTCAACATGTATTGAGTCCATAACATTACAAGTAGTAGGTAGCCTAGACATGTTTGGAGTATCTGAGTCCAAGATCACTAGTGACTCTGATCGGGTTCTATTAATATGTGACTTAATAGGCTAAGATTTTTTTAATGACTTTCCAAACTTGCCCGCCACCAACCCAAATTTTATAGTGACATTGCTAAACTCATTTTCAACATGTTCACAATAAGATAGTTCCCTATTAATAAAAGACTTCTTCGGATGGCCCTTGGAGTTCTCGCACTTTTTGAGTTCCTCTAGAATCTGTTCCTCGGGTGCTAGCATCCGCTCTAACTACTTGGCATAAATGTACTTCACATGTGTTGGTTTTAGAATGGAATTGATCTTTTCATTATCTCTCTAATAAATAGAAGTTTATAAGCCAATGACCCAAACATATATGACTTTATATGTCAATATGAAATATGTTGGACTTTAATGACCAACGACTCAAATATATAGGAATTTATAAGCTAATATAAAATATATTGGACTTTAATGGCCAACGACTCTGAAAGCCCTAAACTTTTAATATTTTAATTTTGATTAATGACAAACATTGATGATGACTAATGTCTTATTTGTACAAGTGATAGAGTTTTTGGATTCATGATTTAATCCATTCAAGAACAAGATTTCAAGTCTTCAAGAATATACCATTTTCTCCTTCCTTTCATAGATCAAATGTTAGAACGTCTATCAAATGTTAGGGCAAGCAAATGGATTTAATTCTTTCATTTTTAGTGCTATAGATTTTTCTGGATTAAGAATTCATTTGTTAATTGCTAATCTAATGAAAGCTTCCGATCTCTGTGTCTTTAGATTAATGTTCAGGTTAGAATAAATGAGTGTATTTTGTGGATTTGTTTTTCTTCAAATTATTGATACTTTCTATTTTGAACCCTTTTTCAGACTATGCCAACACCGATAGTCTTGAATGCTTGAATTAGGCTTCGTCTCTCAATTGCATTTGTCCGTGTGACTTACCAGGCCATGCTCAATTTTATTCCCGAGTGAAAAGTTTGTTCTTGATATTTCACTCTTCGAGGATCAGTCAATAGTAAATTTTGGAAATAATTTATTGTATTTAAATATAGATACTTGTAGATTTATAATAATTGGTTACAGCCAAAGAATCATTGGTTGCGTTGGCATTAAACGTTAGTTTAAAAAGTAGCTTTTCTTTGGTATCATGTTCTCATTCACGATTGTCATTGGTAATTGGTATTGGTAATTCACGATTGTCTATCAGAGTTCTCATTCACTAGAGAAACCATATCGGAGGGATCTATTTTAACACTCCATGTTATTTCAGTTAAGTCAAATATCTTATTCATTTGCTAATCTTTTAATCCGGTACTTGATAGTAGTGGTAGGCTGGTAGCTTTAACAAAGTAATCTGGATAAACCTTCCCCACATACCCTCTCTACTTTTGTCTTTTTCCATGTAACTCCTCATTTCATGCCAATTCATCTTCTATAAAATGTCAGGGATTTATTGACTTGAAGACTTGGAGCTCTGTCAGATCCTGGTCCCATTTTTTTTTTCTCTCTTTTTGGCAGCTGTTCAAGTGCTCTCGTTATGACTTGAACTTTTGACTTGACAAATTCTTGGTGATATTTTCTTCCTTTGGGTTTTGTTCAATGATGTATTCAGTTCTTTGAATGATTAATAAAACTGCTGTATGCTATTTAGCTAGCCTTTTCGAGTTCCCAATTGCTTGCAGTTTTGTTTATGCAGTATGTTTTAACTTGCTATCCTATAATATTTTCAACAAAGAATGGTCTTTTTGTGATATGAGATAATATTTGTCCTATTCAATATTAAGTAACTTATTCTCAGTGGAAAGGAAATGCCATAATAGCAGTGAAGTAGTCTTGTAGCCTTAGTTAATAGGCAAACTTTACAAACAGGAGAATCCAATCTTTTCCTTTTTCTTTTCCTCTTAGGTGTCTAGTAATAGAGAATATATAAATGTTATTCTTTTCCTAATTTTGTGCATTTGTTTTCGAAGATGCTTATGTAGTGTATATCTATTAATGCCTGGCACCAACAAATAGCATGCATACTTAATTTCTCTGCGAATCTCTCAGGTCTGTAAGTAAAATCGAAAAGAGTAACTAAGGTATAAGAACTCATTAATATTTTTCTGAAGAGGGGTTTCTTTGGTGAAATTGCAAATGACAGAATTTTTCAGCGGCACAGTATGCAGACAATTATTGCAAATGTTTTTTGCAATATACTTCTTTCATATTTCTGAATTTGTACTAGCAGTTGCCATTCATGGGAAAGAAAATGTAACATTGAAGTCTCTTTTGATCAGCAGACACTATCTGCTTGCAATGGTTTGCTCATTTATAGAATACATTGTAGAGATATATTTCTTCCCTGGATTAAAGGAGCTTTGGTGGATAAGCAATATGGACCGGACCTTGCATTGATTGTTGTTGGTGAAATAATTAGAAATTTAGCCATTATAACTGCTGGTCAAGCCTTCACTCATCTCATTAGGACTCATCACATGGAGAATCACAAATTAGTAACCCATGGAGTTTATCTATTTGCTCGTCATCCAAGTTATATTGGCTTCTTCATCTGGTCGGTTGGCACTCAGATAATGCTTTGTAATCCTATATCAGTAGTTGCTTTTGTGTTGGTTGTTTGGCACTTTTTTGCACAAAGAATACCATATGAGGAGTATTTCTTGAGGTGGTTTTTTGGGTCACAGTACGAGGACTATGCTAGGAGGGTTCCCTCTGGCATTCCATTTGTGAAGTGATGCTTGAGTGTTTTTTGAAATGGTAATCTTTTTCCCACTACAATGGTCATTAATGAGTAGACATGCCTGTGATGCAATGGAGAATTACCCTTGAAATTTTGTAGTATCATTAATTTCTCTTACAATCTTCTGCAGCGCTGAATTGTTAGTTACTCTGTAGAATGGAATTGTTACTTCTATATAATTGGAATACCGACCAGTAAATGCATATATTTATAACACATTTAAAACACGTGTTTTATTTCTTCATTTCTTGCTTACAATCAGTTTGGTAACTGTGTGAATCAACAGTATATATGGTCAATGGTATGTGCTTCGTTGGAACTCATGAAATCTGCATTTCAATGTTTCATTATTGACTGACTTGAGTTTGGGATTTTATGAACATTTAGCTTGACTTTAGTTAAACTTACTTAGAGTTGTATGAGAACTAAGGCTAATTTATCAGTGATCTGCTTTTGCTTTATGCATTCAATATGTTATTTAATATATTCCCTTAAAATTCCCTTTAACTTTTTTGGATTCATAAAGGAAGAAGTTAAAGAAATCTCAATTTGGAGAAATACACCAAGTGTTGATGCATAAATTTCCAGTTTCATGAAGGTCAAAGATTGAATGATCCATGGATGGTGGTCTTGAGGAAACCTTCCTCCAGAATTTTATTTTATTATTTCTGTATAGAAAAACTAAGTTTTGAGATTGCTTTTGGCATTCTCTATTTGGTTGAGTGAAATAAATCTCAGTTCAGAGAAATGGACCAAGTTTGCTCATTGTTGTGGTTTGTTTCTTTGCAAGAAAGGCAGGATTACTACTGAGGTTCCTACTTGACTCTTTTTTGCCTTAAGGCTTTGTCTAATGCCATAAAATGGTGCCTTATTTGGAACATGATGTTCCACATGGATATGTTCTTTTTACTTTTCCTTTAGTTATTTGGCCTGCAAAATTCTTGGGCTGCTAATTTAACCATTTCTCATGCTTGCTTCAGAAAGTCTAGGGAGCAAAATGGATAACTATATTTATTTGGATAAATTTAAATGAGCTTTAATTCAATTAAGTTTAAATTATTTATGATCCGTTTATAAATAATTTGAATATAAATGAATTATAAATATTCATGAACATCTATTTTTCTCATGAAATTGGACACCTATTTATCTATAATTTTGATTATTTACAATTGTATTCAATTTTCTTAATGTCATTTTTATTACTTACACTCACTAAACTATATATATAAGCTGCTAAGCCAAACTTTTTGTCGTCCACCACATTTTCAACGTCTTTCAAATTTTCTTAATTAATGAACTACTTGATAGTGTGATTTCAATTAAAAATGAAAAGAACTTCTCGAAAACCAATCCAAATAAAGCTTAGTCAAGGCATCTTTGATATAACTCATCTCAGTAGGTTAGTATTCAAAAGATCAATGTAGGCTAGGAAACCATATCAAACTGAAACCGGAGAGCAACACTGAAAGGCAGCCTTATGTTTAAGCATCCCCTCCTTCAAACGGGAGTAATTACTATGGATCTAATCCCATCATGAAAGCCAAGTAGCTACTAGAAATCCAATGAATGCTAAACTTTTGTGGGCAGAGATACTTTGACTACTACACTCAACCAGTTGAAAATGTTTCACACTTGTGTCTTAGTTTCATTTATCTTCTTGGACCACATGGTAGGGAAAACAAGATGGTAATACTCCCTCCGTCTATTATTATAAATCGTTTGACAAAAGTTTACAGAAACTCTTTTTTTTTGCTAAGATACCCCCTATTTATTGTGTATTTGTTTTGTTTTTCAACTCTCTTTACTAGACTTCTCTCTCACTCCAAACTATTACTCTATCACTCGCATCATGAAAGCCAGGTAACTACTAGAAATCCAATGAATGCTAAACTTTTGTGGGTAGAGATACTTTGACTATTACACTCAACCAGTTGAAAATGTTTCACACTTGTGTCTTAGTTTCATTTATCTTCTTAGACCACATGGTAGGGAAAACAAGATGGTAATACTCCCCCCATCTATTATTATAAATCGTTTGACAAAAGTTTATAGAAAATCTCTTTTATTTTTACTAAAATGCCCCCTACTTATTGTGTATTTGTTTTTCTTTTCAACTCTCTTTACTAGACTTTTCTCTCACTCCAAACTATTACTCTGTCAGTTTCCCATCAATAAGAATAATATTAGAATGAATCAATAAAAGATTCCTAGAAACTCGTAAAACGATTTATAAATAAAGAAAATATAAAAATCATCTAACAACTTATAATAAGGGATAGAAGGAGTAAGTTTTATGTCAGCCAATCGAATCTCAAGATTATATCTTAGACAAAAAGAAACAATTTTATCAAAGAGGAGAGGAAATACAAGAAAGAGGACTGAGGTATCCTTGAGAGTGTAAATTAAAAAATACATCAACACAGCTCTCCAACTCTCTGTAAATTTGTGGGACTCCCACCTTATGATCATCCTATTGAAACTGATAGAATTTGCTCACTTTGTACTCATTTTAGAGAACATTGTTTTAACATATTACTCATAGGAAATAGAGTACATATCAAAGAAAGAAAGGGAAGGACACTTCAATGATATAACTTTTCTTTAGTGGGTGTATATCTAGGGTCTGCAACAAAACCAAAAAATAGTCCAAACGGTACCCTATGGGATGATTTTTCAATTGGAAAAACGAACACAAAATCCACCAAATGAACATATAAAAGATGAAATACATAATAGTTAATTATTTTTAAATGTTACACATGAGTTATCTATTAATACCTAATTATAACTTAAATATCCAAGCATTGTTATTAACTTTAAAAAGCTTACATCTTAGTTGTTATTTATTATTGTCAAAGAATAAAGACATTATTGACCTAACCACTTGGCTAAGAAGTATTTGCAACTTTATTTTTTTTTTTTCAAATACGTGATAATTGTTTCAAGTATGACTTCAACAAATGACATTCATCTACTTAAATTTCATAAGTAAAAATGAATGGTGTTCAAATGCAAATTGACTATTATTTTGAAAAGTCAAAATTACATAATGATTAAATGCAAAGTGGCAACTAGTTATATGATGGTATTCAAATTGAATATGGCAGCCTCATGTGTGTGTGTCATCATCTACCCCAAGTTTTGTTGTTGGGAAATAACATATGTTGGAGATTTAAAACTTATTTTGATAACACAAGCAATATATGAAGATTAAACTCAATTGAAGTCGTACGTAACACCATTGGCATGGTAGATATTTGTATGCTATAATCTTCCAACAATGAGGAGTGTCCAATAGTTTGTTGGTGATAGGATAACAAAAAATTAACCTTCTTATTATGAAAAATCCTAACTCATTATGCATTCTACTTTAAAGACCATAACCCTAATATTGTATTTTTATTTAAATCTAATACTAAAAGCTTATATCTACCCATTAAAAAGTACAAATTAAGTAAAATGGTTTAAGCCGATTTTATAAAATCTAAAGAGATCAATTTAAATTGGACTAGCCTAATTAATATACATAAGCCCATAAGCCCATGTAAATTTCTAACCACATAATTAAAAAGTTACTAGCTCTTACTAATTTTAAATTCTATAGTAGCTTTTCTTTAACCTAAATTGCTCATTTTCCTCTCTCACAAAAATTCTTAATAGAGTTTTCAAATTTACCTCTCAAGAGATGCACAATGAAATAATTTGTAAGAAAGCAATGCCAATTTTTTATGGAAATTCCCTTTAAGGTAAGCCCTTGCACCAACATTTTCACCCAAAAACCACACAATAAGAACTTAAATTTGTCCGTATTAGTGTTAAATTAAATAAAATCTGAAAGC
The DNA here is from genome assembly GCA_019593545.1 of Apocynum venetum. Lineage (NCBI taxonomy): Eukaryota > Viridiplantae > Streptophyta > Magnoliopsida > Gentianales > Apocynaceae > Apocynum > Apocynum venetum. The sequence goes on from SRSM01000447.1 coordinate 29,389, forward strand.
CCTTTAGTGTTGTAAAACTCAAGGGTTGAGTGAGGCTTGATTGGTTGAGAGGTTATTTGTACAACCCTAAAGTGAATTGGGTGAGCCTCTTTTGTAATCTAATTTATTTGATTAGTGAAGAGATTTGGTAAATCCTGGAGTAGGTAACTCAAGGCAGCGGATTAGGTTTTGTTGGATAAACCGAACCACTATAAATCATTATGTTCATTGCTCTAATTTCTGCATTTTATTTGAACACATTATTTCCTACACAACTAGCACACCAAGTGTTTGATATTTGTTACCAAAGAAGTGCTTTATTGAATTAGGTTGAAAAATCGAGTAAAACCTAATTCACCCCCCTCTTAGGTTTTTCAAAATCATTCTTGATAACATTGAGAACAACCTAAATATTGAAAGAAAATACCACAAATTTAAAATAAATAAACCTGAGCAAGGGATTCAATAGCAAGAGCAATCAAACGGCAATGACCTCACCATGTAGCAATGAATTCAATGAGAACTGGATGATCCAACTTCAACACAACCTCAGAGAACTCAGATTCCTTTATCTCCCTCACTATACCACAACTTATCCTCAACATAATTGAAAAAGAAGAAGTCAGCGGAAATAACATCATTTTGCACCTCTTTCCCACTGAAGTTAAACTATGAATTTTTCTCCACGAAAAGAAATGAAAATTAAAGAAAAACAATGAATTTGCAACAACTGCTCGAACTGGAGGGAGAGTAGTGAATTGAAACATGAGGCAAATAAAGTTGCTTCCATGGGGAAATTGAAGCTATTCTCAAAGAGGTCAACAGTTGCAAAAGCTTTCTTGGGGTTTTTCTTAAGGATCATTTAATGAAGATGAAACATTATCTACTGATGATTTGTCTATTTGGAGAACATCTGGTTAGGATATTTGAAAGTTTTGTGCGCAAGAAATTCGTGGTCATAATTTTTTTTTCTAGAGTTTATTCAATTTTTCCTAAAAAGAAAAGAGTTTTCAATTCTTGGCCATAAATGGACTTGTCTTATTATACTCTTCAAGATTTCAACTGATTCTTTGAAGGGGCATGGTTCTAGACCAAAGGTCTTTAAGAAATTCAAAATACCAACCCAATCTACCTAATTGAGTATGGGTGTTCTACAAATTTGAAAAATTGAAGCGACTTAATTAAATTGACTCAAACCCAATTTTTAGTTTTAGCATTAAATCAATTTAGTTTGGTTTCAATTAAAATCTTTGAAAAATTAGTTTGATTATGAAATTTTTTATATTCAACCAAATGAAGAGTATTTGACTTAAACTAAAAATTAAAAAGTGTATTTGATCATAATGAAGTTACTTCATTATTCGTGTTATTAATTTAGTTAGTGGTAAAACCGTTAATTAGTAAGATGTAAATTTTTTAAATTGAGAATATTATTAGTAGAATTTTAGATTAAATATATATATATATATATAATGTATACTCAAATAGAGAAAAAGTTACATAAACAATCCATACTTTAGAAGATGGACATTCATGGGCATAGCTAGCAAGCTTTATCTCCAGCAAAATTAACTCGATTAAGCAGATAATGAATAGAATGAAAAGAACCTCCAAGTTTATCACAGAGAACTTGGATTAGATAAGTGACAAAGGAAGAGTGTAAGCAGTTTTAGAAGTTGTCACAACCATACAAATTAGAATTTAATTCCTAACTTACTATGAAAGTCCTAAAGCTTTTAATTTCTTAATTTTGATTAATGACAAACATTGATGAGGACTAATGTCTTATTTGTACAAGTGATAGAGTTTTTGGATTCATGATTTAATCCATGCAAGGACAAGATTTCAAGTCTTCAAGGAAGTATACAAGTCAAGACTATCAAGATTTGAAGACAGTCTTTTATTGGATTAGATAGGAACTATAGGCATAGTTTTAGAGTTATATATTTTGATATCTCTAGTTTTACCTCTAATTAAGTAATGGTTTCTAAATGTTGCTTTATGAACTTAAAACGTTATTTCAAAATGTTTTTAATATGTTTTGGTATTTCGAAAACCATGCATCGTGATTTCAAAACTTAAATGGTTCATAAACTCTTGTTGGATTGATACCATAACTTATATGTTTAATTGAAATCATTATTTGTGTGTTAGAGTATTGTTGATACACAAATGAACATGTTTCAGTCGACCTAAAGTGGTTCAGGTATCGTCCACAAGTTAGTTTATCTTGTGGATGCATGTGCTGTCAAATTTATTCATCTGTCAACTTGTGGACAACCATGAGGTCGACTGTAGTGAAATGAGGTCGACCGCAAGTGAAGTGAGGTCGATCGCAAGATGAAAAATCATCATCCGAAGGTTGTCCAGTGAGCTTGCGGATGATGGTGCGGACGACCAGTCTAATATGCGGTCGACCGCACTTCTCCTGAGTGGATTTCCAACAGCTTTTTTTTTTTTACGTTTGGGAACAAACCTTTAAATACCAAAACTTTTAGAATTCTTTCTAAGAACATTTTTTGAGCAAAAACTTTTTATATCTTGATCCTATAACATCTTAGAAACATTCCAAAACCCTTTCAAAATATCAATTTTATTAAAATCAATCAAGAAGGGTTTTTACATTTAAAGGTGAATTTTGAACAATCTTGACAAGCCATTACTCAAAGAGGTGATTGTGATTCAAATTGATATATCTTCACATTAAGGTGATATCTATCAAACTCTCTATCTCTTATTATTGATTGAAATTGTATCAAGGTTGCAAGTAGCATAAAACCCTAAGTGTTCGGGTGAGCCTTGTGTAGGTTGTTTTGTATTCAGGGTTTGTTTGTAAAACCTTTGGGTGAACCTTGAATTGAATTGTATTGTTAGGATTCACTAATAAGAGTGGTGAGATTATTGTATAATCAAAGTTGTGTTGTAAAACTCAAGGGTTGAGTGAGCCTTGATTGGTTGAGAGGTTATTTGAAAACCCTAAAGTGAATTAGATGAACATCTTTTATAATCTCATTTATTTGATTAGTGAAGGGATTTGATAAATCCTTGAGTAGGTAACTCAAGGTAGTGGATTAAGTTTTGTTGGATAAACCGAACCACTATAAATCATTGTGTTCATTACTCTAATTTCTGCATTTTATTTGAACACATTATTTCTCACACAACTAGTACACAAAGTGTTTGATATTTATTGTCAAAAATGTATTTTATTGAATTAAGTTAAAAAATCGGATAAAAACCTAATTCACCCCCCGTCTCTTAGGTTTTTCATACTATAATTAAGTATATCAGGACAAATAAGGATCGATCTCACATAGACTTGTAAAATCCTGCTATATTAATTTGTTAATAAAAATAAAATATTTTGGGAGCTTTTGGTTTGGTTTGAAAACTAGTTTAACAAATTAAAAAAAATAAAAATAATTCAATAATAAAATAGTCAGTAAGGAACAATATCAAGCTAATTAATTTCATAAGATAAATCTTAGATAAAAATAAATAAATTATTCAGTTGTTGGTATTAGAATCTGATATTCATATCCTTAAATATTAGCTAAATTCCAATGAGCTCCTCAATTTAATCCACTAATCCAATTAAAAATCATGCAACTAAGCGTATATAGAATTCCTAATCAAATTGCATGAAGTATATAAGGCATCACCAACAATAAATTGTATATGAAAATTGAGCATTAATTATACACAATTCAAATTATATAATTCTCCATTAATTTAATTAAACTAAGAGATGGGTTAATTCTAATTAAATTAATATATGCCACTAAATTATTAATGCAAAATTAATAATTCTAACATTATAACCATGTAAATCAACTAGGGCGTCAATCCAATTAATTAATACAATTATATAAAATGAAAATGAGAAATATATAATTACACAACAATATATTTATCTAACACAAGACTAAATTAACTACACTAAATTGGACGGTTAAACATGGAAAATAAGAAAATAATTATACAATTATATAAAAAGGGAGCGAGAATTATGTGATTTCACCAGCCATAAATAGTAAAAATATGGAGTTTTTACCCACATAAAAATATAAATAAAGTAAAATGAGGAGATTTTTACTCTCCACATGAACAATATTTAAATTGCAGAAAATAAATCTTAAATGTTAGAATTGCGGAAAGTAAATTTTAGAAGTGAGAAATGCATAAAGTAAATGTTAGAATTTAATATAGCATAATCGGCCATGAGTTATTACTTTAGTTTTGATCCAAGTTTAACTTCATTTCTATATCACAATAATTATCTCAAAATCTCATTAATTAACAACTTAAATACATGTCTTGTTAGTACAATAATTAGAGAATTATTGATTTACAAAATCATCGAATTTATTACCATCAAAACTATTTTGTTGTCATCTATAAGATCACACAAAACACATTTATTTTTTTGTCTTCTACAAGAAAGATCTTAAATTGATTTTTTTTATGTTGTTATCTAGATCATTAGAACATTTTATGAGGTTTATTTCCACGAATAATTATTCTACTTTTAGTCATCAAGTATGTGACTTGATAGTAAAACCTAAAAGTAATAAGAATATTATTCTAAATAGTCTCTAGTTGATTATTATTTGTGCAATAATAATAATTAAATCTATGATATAATCTAATAGATAACCATGTTTTATTGGTTATGAATATAATATATTATATCAGAACATAAATACATATTGAGAATATAGTATTGAACATGACCTGCTATGAGAATTATATATGAATTAACGTCATAAGAATTGTCATTAAAGTTACTATTTTTTAAATCCTTTGACCTAATTACACTATAGATTCTTACATAAAGATTTTTATATCTTCACATAACTAAACATTATCTTTAACCGAATAATTATAAAAGTTATAGTTAGATATAAAATGAATTATGAAGAGGAATGTGAGTAGTATAAAGGGACTTGTTACTCTTTATTTCAAAGAGATATGTATAGGACTCTTGATGAATTAAATTGTAGATATGCATGACCATGCTCAAATATTTTGATAAAACATTATGAAAATTATTTGATTATACAATTAACTCGGAAATAAATAAATTGAATAATTAACCTTTATAAGGATGACATATTGCATGTCTTATACTTAATATCGATATCATGTAATGAGAGGTTTAATTATTGAATTGCAATTAGGATAAATCAGACCATCGATTTCTTCATTTAAATTGGATAATCATAATGTCTTGCTAGAGACCACTTATGATTTATGGACTAAATAAAAGAATTTTAAATCCATTACTAATTTAAATGAACCTACAAGGTCACGCACTAAGACGAACTAAAATGAATATCTTGTTTATAATATTTAGATAAGATCTAGACATATATATATATATATATATATATTATGGGTATTATTGGGAATTAAAAGGAAGAAGAAGGCATCTCATTTCTAAAATGAGATGTAGGCTTTTAGGGTTAAGTGATACCCTAGCCGCCACTTAGAAGTCTATATATACTCATTACATGAGATTTCAGAGATACGATCCATTTTCTCTAAAAGCCCTAGCCGCACCTAAGAATCTCTCTACTTCACTCATCTTCCTCATTCTCCAAAAGCAATAAGATATCATATTTCCTGCTAGCACGAGGAAATTGTCCTGAGGGAGAGTTTGTTGTGTAGATATCAATAGAGGACGTTTGTGATTTACAACGTATTTGTGGTTCATATTATCACGTTTCAAGATGTATTCTTCTAAATCTAATCAATATAATAAATATACATGAAAACTTGGTGGGAGTTTTTGGGTTAATTTTGTTAATTTCACTGTGTATGAGATCCCCGAAACCCAACATGTCCTTGCCAACAAGCTCGCTTTACATAACTAGCATATTAAAATGAAATGTTAAAGATTTCAAATCAATAATAAGAAAGAGAAACATACCCAAAATAAATTATAGCAACACAACCTTTATATTCTTGATTTCTCAAAAACAAATCTCTCACTACTTTCTGTTTCTAACATATTTTCTCTCAAAGAGTTCTTACAACCACCACTGTCGCCTCCGAATAGTTGTCGTCATGCCATCGGAAAGCCGCCAATCTGTCGAACATGTTGCCGCGTGGTCCTGAGATTGCTTCCAGCTTCAGCCAAGTCACTGGATTCCAATTTAAACCTCCAGCCCAATCACATGAATATGTTATTCTTAGCATGACAAATACGTTGCCGCAAACTGTAGTTGAAAATTCCGGCCAAATTTTCGTAAATCTACAAAAGACAACCATACTTCCATCAGAGATATCTCAAGATTCCAACATTGGAATTATGATCGGCCAACACCCACAAATTACCATGAAAAGATGAATCCAAGACCACCAACCATGTAAAATAATTCCATAGGGATCGTTGGAAATCAGGAAAACCAGTTGTGGCGGTCAGTTTTACATTTTCAACCATTAATGAAATCAAGATCGGTTAGTGAAAAACCTAAGAGGGGGGGGGAATTAGGTTTCTACTCGATTTTTTTCTTCTAATTCAATAAAACACCTCTTTGACAACAAATATCAAACACTTTGTGTACTAGTTGTGTGAGAAATAATGTGTTCAAATAAAATGCAGAAATTAGAGAAATGAACACAATGATTTATAGTGGTTCGGTTTATCCAACAAAACCTAATCCACTACCTTGAGTTACCTACTCAAGGATTTACCAAATCCCTTCACTAATCAAATAAATGAGATTACAAAAGAGGTTCACCCAATTCACCTTAGGGTTTTACAAATAACCTCTCAACCAATCAACGATCACTCAACCCTTGAGTTTTACAACACAACCTTGATTATACAATAATCTCACCACTCTCCTTAGTGAATCCTAACAATACAATTCGATTCAAGGTTCACCCAAAGGTTTTACAAACAAACCTTGAATACAAAACAACATACACAAGGGTCACCCTAATACTTAGTGTTTTATGCTACTTGCAACTTCGATACAATTACAATCAATAATAAAAGATAGAGAGTTTGATAGATATCACCTTAATGTGAAGATATATCAATTTGAATCACAATCACCTCTTTGAGTAATGGCTTGTTAAGATTGCTCAAAATTCACCTTTGAATGTAAAAACCCTTCTTGAATGATTTTAACAAGATTGATATTTAGAAAGTGTTTTGGAATGTTTCTAAGTTGATATAGGATCAAGATATACAATGTTTTTGCTCAAAAATATTCTTAGAAAGAAAAGAATTCTAAAGGTTTTTGTATTTAAAGGTTTGTTACCAACGGTCAAAAATGAAGCTGTTGGAAACCCAAAACATATTAAAAACATTTTGAAATAACATTTTAAGTTCATAGAGCAACCTTTAGAAACCATTACTCAATTAGAGGTAGAACTAAATATATCAAAATATATAACTCTAAAACTATACATCTAGTTCCTATCTAATTCAATAAAAGCTTGTCTTCAAATCTTGATAGTCTTGACTTGTATACTTCCTTGAAGACTTGAAATCTTGTTATTGCATGGATTAAATCATGAATCCAAAAACTGTATCACTTGTACAAATAAGACATTAGTCCTCATCAATGTTTGTCATTAATCAAAATTAAGACATTAAAAGCTTTAGGGGTTTCAGTTAGAAACCACGGATTTTTCATGAAGATACGATTCTAATGCCACAAACAATATCAAAAAATTCAAAGGGGATGGCTGTAAATTGGAAAAATACAGAAGCTACGCAATTTTCGACCAGCTTCAACTTTTGGCTGATATCTCAAGATTCCCACTTCGAAACTTCAATCATTGGTAACCCAGATATGCATCTTGAAGAGCCGGTTCCGATGACACCAAGTACAACCAAAGCTACTGAGAGGATCTCAAGAAATCTTGAAAATACCAAGGCGCCAGAAGTGCAACATCTGTCAAAATTTCAAACGGTCATACCTTCCTCGTTCGACAACAAAATCTAAATTGGTCGACACCTTCAAATTCCCCTTGAAAATGCAGTTCTAATACTACCGATCTCAGAAAAAACTATCGAGCCAATCGCCTAAAATCTTAAACAAATCGTAGACACTCTTCTGGCCATATCTCCAGTTTTCGGCATTGAAATATCAATCGGTTAGCACTTGCATATGTGCTTTGAAGAGGCGGTTCCAAAGCCACCAACCACTGATTGAACCATAATTAGCTTGATTTTCTAGTATTTATTGTGTTGTTTATTGAGTTTAAATCTAGATAATTATGTATTTTTGTGTTTTAAATGATTTTTTACACTTATACTTTTGTTTTCAGGTCTTTGGAGGTTTTATAAGATGTTTAGATGAAATTGGAAGATGTTAGAAACTTGAAGATTGCTATTTAGAAGAAAGAAGAAGTGGACGCATAAAAAGAGAAAGTGGACGTGACAATGATCATAATTTGGCACAAGGCAGTTTACCCACTTCTCAGGGCTCATCCTCACTAGGACTCAACAAATCAAATGAAGAATCATGAACATGTTGGCCCTTAAGTTCACTAAGTTCGGAAGCTAATTGACTATCAAGTTTTTGGATTTTTGACTTGCTTTCTTGTTGAAAAATAAGGGCATTAGAGTCTAAGACCCTGATAACTTCTTAAAGAGACATATTTGGAAATTGGTCTTGAGAGATAGGAATGGATCTTGAGGATAATCATAACTTGAGCATAGTTATTACTAGGCTTATAGTCACAATTAGGATAGCTAGTTTTAAACTCATCCCATCTAAATTGAGAATAAGGTATCTTCATATGATAAGGTGTGGAGAAATATAGATTAAGCCTATTAGGAGGTGGAAAGAAATAACCACTAAAGTCATGATAACGGTTAAAGGATCTCGCACTCGCATTTCCAAGAATGAAATCCCTAATTAAAGAAGTAAGGTTATCCATTTTGTTCTCCAAAGAACTATAATCCATATCATCCATCCTACAATCATCATAATGAGAATAAGAAGAATGCATACAAGAATTAAAACAAAAGGAGAGAAAATAATTAGCAAACTAAACTCTCAAATTAAATAACAAGTTCCTCGGCAATGGTGCAAAAAATTTATTAGCTTGTCGTTGCGCTATAAAATTAAAATTCTTAACTTAACCCCTAACTAGATAGATAGGGCAAGTTGGGTAGATCATATAAGGAACTTGATTTAATTCCAAATATTTAACTTACTAATTTATGAAAACAAATAAACAAAAGATAGGGGTTTTTGGATTTGGAAACTAATATAAGTATTGAAAACTTAAAAAGATTACAATAAAACACTTCAAAACACTTTTGAAAATTCTATGATAAAAAAGAAGGCATTAGCAAGGAATATATATTTAGTCTCATTAATAAAAGATAATCATTGATAAAAATACTTTTCAGAAGTTGACTTCACGTAGCGCACCAATTCTGGTTCTAATTAGAATAGATTAATTTCGCAAATGCATCAAATTAATCACTAACTTTACCGTATCGCTTGAATAAAATTATTGATCAACTTGCAAACAGACTGAGAACATCATTAAGATGAATATCACAAAAATAAGAACCAATTAAATTCATGTAATTTATTTTAAGTAATTCCTCATTAATTTATCAAACTAATATAATCAATTAATGATACTACAATGAAAAATCAAATATTCAGTTCTCAATTGCTAGTTAATCAACCATATAAATCAATTAAAATGGCTAGTCTTAATTGAAAACATACAATTGATAGAATGAATTATGAAATTGTTCAAATACTCAAGATCAATTTAACATTAACTAATTAAATATTAGATTCTTTTAATTTAATATCAATTCTTGAAGATATAGATCTTAAAGATTTTAATCAAGAGGTTAAATCTAAATCTATGACTAGATTCTATCTCAAAATCTCATAATAACTCAACTTAATGCATACCCTTGCTAACTTATAATTATTCACAATTCATAGATAAATACATTAAAAAGAAAATAAATGATAGAAAATAACTCATTCAATTGGAGAATTGAAATATGGACAAATCAATTTATTTAATCTTTTTCAATGTCAAAAGAATAGTTCGCAAGTGTTTTTTTGTGATTGAAGTTCTAGAGAGAATTTAGTGAGACTAACCCCTAAACACTATCAAAAAAGTGCTTATAACGGTACAATATGTTTAGGACTACAGTCAAAACTTAAAACAACAATCTGTGAATTGAAGTTGTCGAGTGGCTCTGCAGGAATTGCCGTGAGGATCTGCAGGAAAGTACTAAGAGCTTGCCGTGACGAGGGAGGAGCTTGTCGCAGGGGAAGGTTGATCTTGCCGCCTGGTGCGGCAAATTCTGAGCACTTGGAGTCTAATTTTTTGCTTGTCATTTGGGTTTTCATCTTACCGCCCCACGCAGCAAGATATCTAACTTCATATATTTGAGTTCTTTTATTGTCCAAATTACTACAAGCAAAAATTTAAATGTGAGGAATAACTTTAAGCATAAAAATATGTAATTTAATAGATTTAATATCAAACATACATACAATTAATCCCCAAAATTCTAGTAAATTATAGTTCAATCAAGTGTATTTTCCCTTATACCAGTAGTCAACGAGCATAATGCTTCTCCAAGCCAAGCCTTTTGAATTGAATACACACATGCAAACATTGGCATAGTAGAATCAAGCCTCATAACATCAATCCAATACTTTCCCGGAGATCCTACCCTTGCTTGGCCACATTTCATTTCATAGATTAAAAGTATGTATCTCTTAAGGTTACAAATAGAACCTATTAGTTAAAGTGTACGACCTTAAAAGAAAGGTTCCCAGAGTAACCTTATAGACATTAGGCCCTTAATCAGATTTTTAGTCACCCCGGATGCGACTTAGCTAATCATATTTACAAATATGGTGCTCAACCGTGCCAAAATCTTGTATTCTAATGGCATCCAATTCGCCACCATTTCCATTTCATTTCATAAAACCATTTGAAACAAAAAACAATTCATTGTAATGAATCAAGTTCCCATAGTCCTTTTCTTTCATAAATACTTTTGAAAATAATATTGAGTTCCTTTTTAGATGTTTTAAACAATAATTTCCATGTACATTTCAAATCAATTTTCAAAAGGAATTCATAGCTCCAATGGAAATCTATGAAGGAAAATTTTAAGATTTCCCAAATTTAATATCATTCATAGCATTTTGTTTTGGGAGAGGGGAAGGGGGCTATTATGTCGTGGAAATCATGTACTTACAACGAAAACACTTATCTACCTTTGATCCTTCAAAAGATTGAGTCATTAGCCAAGGAAAGCTTAACTTGAGCTACAACACTTGTACAAGTTTCTCTTCCTACTAATGATCATCATGAGGTCTTTGCATGAGGATTGATGGTTCAAATTTCATAAAATTTTAAAATATTAATCATTGATACTAGAAAAATACTTATCATAAAACAAAACAAAATTTCTAAAATGACCCTTATTTTGAACAAAAGGAATATTAAACTAGGCAAATTGACTTCTTCTTTTACAAGATTAATGAGATAATTGAAAGCTTTAGTTCATTAAAAGAAAAAAGGTTCAACAAAATTCTTCTTAGAAAGTAATTATCAAGCGTTGGTTCATAATATTACATTTAGAAACCATGTATTAATTTTAAGCATATGAATGATTTCTTGTCTAATTATATTATTATTTCAATCATTTTATTCGGTCTAAATAAGACTTATTACTTCCAAAAGACTTTTTACATCAGCTGAAAATAGGAAAAATGACAAGTTTGCCCCTTATTTTAAATTTGGTGAGTAAGGTCATATTTGTTTTTTGACTTCTAAACTTCTTACCTTTTTTTTTATTTGGTGAACAAGACCTTTTGTTTATGTTTTTGGCTAAGTCAACCCAAAGTCAACATCATATCAATTTTACTCAATAAATGAAGTGTATAGAAATTAAGTTTTTAACCAAAATACTTTATCTTTTTTATATTTGATTCAAAATAACTTTGATCGTGAAAAATATACCAAAATGATTAAAAATATGAATGCCATTCACGTCGTCATTATTTTATTTTATTTTTTCATTTCTTACCCAACGATGTAATGACATTCACGACATTGAATAATAAAAAAAGAAAAGAGAAGGACGTGAATGTTGGAATTAAATAATAATAATAAAAAAAACTTCAACGTTTTTAGGAGAAACGTTGAAGTACTATTTTTTTTTTATTTCATCATTATTCTTTTCTTCTTCTTGATTTTTTTTAAAAAAGAGGTAATTAGTTCAACAAATAAAAAAATCAATTAGTTATATAAACTAATTAGCTAAAAACAATTACACAATTATTATTTCTAGAAAATTAGGAAATATATTTTTATTAATACCATATTTTTCAATTTTACAAAAATTTCCATATTTCCAAAAATATATTCCCTAATTTTATAATCTAAAGATATATTTTCTATAATAATAAAAAAATAATAATTGTGTAAATTTTTTTGTTGAGTTAATTAGTTTATAAAAATAATAAATAGAATTAATAATTGTGTAGTTTTTTCGAGCTAATTATTTTATAAAAAAATTACTAATTGATTTTTTTATTTGTTGATGTAATTACCTCTTTTTTTAAAAGAAAAATCAAGAATAAGAAAACTGATGAAATGAAAAAAGAAGAAGAATAATACTTGAAGTGTTTTTAATTTTTTTTAATTCCAAGAATGCGAATGACATTCATGTCATTTTCTTTCATGTTGTTGGGTAATAAATGAAAAAAAAAAAATTAAAATAACGACGATGTAAATACGATTTACATTTTGAATTATTTTGGTATATTTCTTTAGTTAAAAACTCATAGAAATTAATGATTTTTTTAGTAATATATAGCGATTTATGTTTAAAAAAATAAAAATAAAAAGAAAAAGAAAAAAGAGTTGTCAAAATTGGGAATTTTCTTGTTCACCACCTCTATCTTAAACATGATGAATTTCCTTTTTCTTAATCAATTAGCATCTTGCTTAAAAAAAAAAAAAATCTCGCAGTTTTTTCTTTAAAAAAAAAAACAAAACAAATGTAAGGCGCAAGTGAAATATAGTAGCGGAAATTCGCTATAGTACATGGATTTCGACACTAAAGTCTTTACTCTTTCGAGACCCATAAATATTTACCCTACAAATCTCTCTCTAACAATGTCCTCCTCCGGAGTTATCGTCGCAGACCACGGTCCTCAACTGTATTTTTGCTACCAATGCAACTGCACCGTCTCCATTACCCCTTCCCCGTCCACCGAACTCATCTGCCCTACCTGCAATTCCGGCTTCGTCGAGGAATTCGAAAACCCCGCTCCGATTCAGGGCTTTATCGATCCTTATGTTGGTGCCGACCCCTTAACCGTCTTCATGAATTCTCTCCTCTCGTTTTCCTCTTCTTCGTCGTTGGCTCAACTTGCTAGCTCTAGCCCCTCCGACTTGCAAAACCCTGGAATTCGTTCCTCTTCATCAGCTAGCTTGGGTGCATTCGCGGGGTCAAACCCTAGCCAGAGGTCGTCGTATGGGATGGAAGATTTTGACCCGCTGATGTACTTGATTAACCATTTGGCTGATCACCGAGCCAGAGGGGTTAACTTCGAGTTTGTGGTCCAGGACCATCACGGCGGTCCGGGTTTTTCATTGCCTGCTAATATGGGTGATTACTTCATCGGGCCAGGGTTTGAGCAATTAATCCAGCAATTAGCAGAGAATGATCCCAATCGTTATGGGACACCACCGGCCTCGAAAAGTGCCGTGGAAGGGTTGCCAGATGTGGTAGTTGATGAAGATATGTCGAATTCAGAGTTGGCGCAATGCGCGGTGTGTAAAGATGATTTTGAGCTTGGTGCTATGGTGAGGCAGATGCCCTGCAAACATGCATACCATAAGGACTGCATTCTGCCATGGTTGGAATTACATAATTCTTGCCCAGTATGTCGGTATGAGCTACCCACAGATGATCCTGATTATGAGAATCGAACAAGGGGGAACTCCAGTGGTTCAAGCTCTGAGAATTCAAGTGGAAATTCACAAGAACGGAGGAGAGTAGAGAGCCATTATATTTCATTGCCATTCCATGGGTGGCAAGGATGGGGGTCAACAGGTGGAGGTGGGGGGTCAGGGTCCAGTGGGCAGCCGAATAGAGACTTCCTTTGAACAAAAATGGGTAAATATTCTGTTTTTTTTAATGTATACATGTGTATATGTACATGCTTTCTATTATTTGTATTGGTGTATCAAATCTTTAGCTATTTTTTTTCCTGTAATTGTATTTTGCCTCTACGTTTGTCAAATTTATGTGAGCCTGTTTCTTCCAGTTGAAAGATTACTTACCTCTGATATCGATGTCTTACCAGCTGATTCCTTGGCTCTGATTGCGCATGCTCGCCACATACTGGCTAGGTTTAGTGCTTATCACATGACATCACTTGAAACTATCTGTGTGAAGTTATCAATGCATTCTTCCATTTTCAATGCTTCTTTTCTTTTTTCTTTTTTTCCTTTTTTCAATGTTTATGCTCTTCTGGAATATGTCTTTTTCTAGGTTATTTTCAAATCGTGCTAGAGTATAAGCCCTTAATTGGTTTCTGGAATTTTTTGTCTGTATTCCTGTGACTGTTTGGGTATCTGTAGGAGATAAATATTGCACTTTGTTGTCACCCATTGTACCCTAGAGAAACCAAGAAAGAGAAAAAGATTTTTTGACCTTGAATCTAAATGCAATATTACATGTAGCTACCTTGGAGTGGCCGTGATTCAAATGTTTGGCATATGTTACTGAAATGAGTGTTATGTTTACCACACTTTCTGAATGCACAGTTATCTATTGATGTTATGAAATGCATTCCAGCCTTGGCAAGCATGCATAATTGATCATGGGTTTTATTCTTAGAGCATGGTGAGGTATCACTCTATCTGTCTGTAATTAAATAATCACTTTATTAAAATAAGCACATTTTTCATATAAAGTTCCATTGACAACCTTAGATTTATGTATCTCACACTAGCTCATGTGGTGGTTTCACATAGACACGTCGGTAACAAGGATATTGCGTTACTCTATTAAGATTAAAAACTCTTCTTAATTTTTACATGTGGACATTCAAGTCAGACGGAGCTAGTATACTATCTCCGACTAAATAAGTTGTTGGATGATTCTTGTGTTATCCTTATTTATATGTTGTTTTATAACTTTTTGGTGTATCTTTTGTTGATTCTTTCCAATATTACTCTATTTGATGACTATCTTTCTATCATAATAGTTGAAGATTGAAAATTTTAGTAAAGAGAGTTTTAAGAAAAATAAAAACACAATAAATATGTGGCATTTTAGGGGAAAAAAGAAAAAAAAAGTTGTTTAGTCTGTGTAAATTTTGGTCAAACGATATGAGATGGAGGTAGTATTATTTTTCTTATGTGCATATACATTGTTCTGATGCCTTGAATGTCTGTAAAATCACTATAATGTGCTCATTCATATTCGTCAAGCACCTATAATCAATTACACTTGTTGTTTTGGGATCTATGGATTGGAATATATATACCCCTCTCGGTTTTTCCCCTCAACTTATAACAATCCACAAATGCTTATCACTTGTGGAATATTAAGACAAACTTATACATACAAAATATTAAATATTAATTAAAAAAATCCAAAAGAATATATTTATATTGAATAGTATATATAGTACAAAAAGGACAGCACCTTACCATGTGAAAAACTGATGAATGATGAATCCACGTATGATGTAACAGTTGTTGAGAAGCCTCTGATGAGCATTTCAGTAATTCGGTTAATTTTTTTCTTCTTTTTTCTTTTTTGTTTGAAAAGTCTATTGTTAATCATGATAGAAAATTAAATTTTGATGTTGCTTTGATTTCTTAGGTTGCTGATTCTTGTGGGTATACGCATGTCCTGTTAAAGAGGATGATGCATTGGACAGGCTAGGTTTACATATGCACATTTCTTCTGCATACTGTGCTTCTTTGCTCTTAATGCTGTAGTGGGGAGTCTGCCAGTCAGACTATCAAATAACTCCCTTTGATGAGAGCAATGATGTTAAGGCACTTGCCTAGGTGCTCAGGCGCTGCCCAAAACCTTCTTAACGCCTTAGCAATGCCCAGGCAAGGCCCCTTTAGTTAGGTGACACTTTTTTGCGCTTTTTAGCCCCTTTTCCCTGGGCTGCCTCAAAGCCCAAGGCGTAAAAAAGGTGTGCTGATTGAATTGACGGTTAGTTTTCCCTTTTATTATAGGAACTTGGAATATCAATAAATAGCTATATAAAATCCTTAAAAAATAGTCACAATTTTGTAGGTTTTCTATGGTATTAGTAACTTCCTAAAGACAGCCACAATTTTCTAGGCTAATCATTAATGTTGGAGATGCCTAAATATATTAACTTCCTATAAACAAACCACTAAACTACTTTAGATTCTTAGAATTATTTAGGAATAAGAAATATTAACTATTAAGTAATTAGAACTCTACTTTAGAATTCTTCTAGTTCTAGCTTTAAAACCAGCAGACATGGTAAACAACATAGAAGCCGCAAGTAACATTAGCAGGCAAACAACATCAAGAACCACAATTAAATGAAAACATAAATTAAGAATTTTAAAAATTTGATGATGATATCATCAATTAAATATGATGATGATATTTTCTAGATACTTGTGACTTTAGGAATAAATATAAAAATTTTGAATTTTCTTAAGGTTAAAGTATGTTTAGAATTTTCTTAGATTCCTTTAAGAATAGATAGATATATTAGACTTTTGAAATATTTAAGATTGTTAGTTGCTTTCTATTTATATGAAATTATATATGTTTCTTTAATGTTTGTGCGCCTTATTTCGATTGGGCCAGCGCTTTTTTAGCGCCTAGTGCCTCAGGCAATATTAGGTTCCTAATGCCTAGGGGACACCTTGCTCCTTTGACAAGAGTTATGAACAATAAGCTTTGAGAAAATAGTGTTTTCTGAAAGTAAATCTTTGAGTATTTGAATCTGAGCATTGTAGGAAAAGGCCGAACATTTGATGGAAGGCATCGGGAATCCTTTTGAAAAACTGTTCTAATAGAAAAGTAGCACTTGTTGGATAGCTTGATGCTGTAAACTGATAGTTTTGCAAAGCAATCATACCAAAATCATAGAACTCTTATTATAATGATTATTGGAAATGTTAAGTGAAAGCCTAGAAAAAGTTGTAGTCTCATACAAGTGGGGGTAACAAACATAGTTCAGGTGATATTGCATTAACTTGTTTATTATGGACGGTCTACTTGGGCCACTTATGAGAGCACAAAAATTTGGCATGCTGATATCTTTAAGACATGGGCACACACCTCACTAAATCCTAAAGGCCTATTTGTTATATGCATCATTCTTATACCAGTAGTTGCAACAAATTTGTGATCCTCCAATGAAGTCTTATTACTATTTCTGCAGTAGATTTAAGATCAGTTTGTATAATTTTGTGTTTTTATAGCCACCTGGTCCATTCAAACTTCTGATAATGCAGGTTGTATTTGCCAAGTTATCAGTGTTTTTATGGTGCTCTTGCAATAAAGTTACTAAGTTCAGTTTGATTTAATTTTGCTCACTGGAAAGGTGTTGTAATTTGCAATCTTCATAGTCTGTCTGTTTAAAAACTTTACTCCTTTTAGCTGGAAAAAGATGCTTCTTTTTTTGACGTAGCGGAAAGGTCTTAGGGCAATAGAACTCAACAACTAGGGCTAAATTAGGGTTGATTGAAGTTGGAATAAAGAATATAATTCAGGGATAAAATCATCTGGTATAAATTTGAAAATTAATAATAAGAATACATTCAATAATACTAGTTTTCTAACCTATTTATAATGTTGAAAATATAAATTAATTATAAACTAATAAGGATTCCTTGTCCTTCAAGACTAAACTTACTAAAAACAAATTAGGATTCTAAATTATAATTCGAACATATTAAGAAATAGAATACTAAATAGAATATTCCTAAATTATTAAGGACTCTTTTAGAAACTAGGAATCCTAGTAGAATTCTGACAACATCAATTCTCCCTTGGTGTGAAGAAGACTCGACTCCGACGAGTATGCTTTTATGGCATCTTTAACCACTTTGTGAATTCTTTGAATGTGTTCTTCAAATTCTTCTCATGCATTACTTACCCTAGCTTCTTGTGGTAAAGGCATTAAATCAAGAACATGTTGAGGTTTCAAACCATAAGCAAGCTCAAATGGTGTCTTCTTTATACTCCGATTAACTGAATTGCTATATGCAAATTCAGCTCGTTGAATGATTGAATCCCATGCCTTTGGATTATTTCCAACAAGACATCGTAACATATTACCTAAACTCCTATTAACAACTTCCGTTTGTCCATCCGTTTGAGGATGACAAGTGCTAAAATACTTTAATTATGTCCCAAATTTCCTCCATAAAGTTCCCCAAAAGTTCCCCATAAATTTCACATCTCTATATGAAACAATAGAAATTGGAACACCATGCAATCTCACAACTTCACGTGAGAATAATTCAGCAATATGAACTGAATCAAAAGTTTTGAAACATGGGATAAAATGTGCCATTTTTGAAAATCGATCCACCACAACGAAGATTGAATCAAACTTTTTCGCAATCTTTGGTAACCTCAAAACAAAATCCATACTTAAATGAATCTATGGAGCTTCAGGTTCAGGTAAAGGTGTGTACAAACCAGTATTTTGAACTGAACCCTTGCTTGTTTGGTAAGCTGGACACCATTGCACTATTCTCGCCACATCACGACACATGTTTGGCCAAAAATAACGTTCAGCCACCATTGGCAAAGTCTTATCTCTGCCAAAATGTCCACCCAAGCCATTCCCATAAAGTTCTCTAATAATTTGCTCCCTCAAAGATCCTTCTGTAATGCAAAGCCAATTACCTTTGAATAAATAATCGTCATACAACATGTAAGGTAAATTTCCAGCATGGTAGGAACTTAAATCAGCTATGATTTTGCCAAAATAAGGATCAGCAGTGTACTAATTATTTAACTCAAACCCTATCACTTGAGTGCTCAAAATTGATAAAAGTAAAGCTCTTCGACTCAAAGCATCTGTCACGGTATTTGACTGACCATATTTATACTTCAATGTAAAATTAAATTCATCAAGGAAAGAACTCCACTTTGCATGCCTGTCATTAAGCTTCTTTTGGGTATGTAAGTACCTCAATGCTTGATGGTCAGAATAAACAGCAAAACTCCTTATAAGCCAAGTAATGTTGCCAATGACGAATAGCTCTCACCAAAACATAAAATTCCAGGTTGTAAGTTGAATAACGACGCTTAGAATCAGATAACTTCTCGTTGAAAAATTCCACAGGCTTTTCATCTTGACTAAGAACGGCTCCAATTTCAATATGTGAAGCATCGCACTCAACGACAAACAATTTCTCAAAATTTGGTAATACCAAGGTAGGTGCTTTTGTCAATAAAGTTTTTATCCTTTCAAACGCCTTTTGTGCACCATGTGACCATTCAAATTCACCTTTCCTTAAAGATTCAGTTATAGGACTCATAACAGAATTGAAATTTCGAATAAATCTTATGTTGAAAGATGCTAAACTATGAAAACTTCGCACTTCCTTGCCAATCATTTATCGCTCGAACCTTCTTCGGATTTGTTTTCAATCCTTCCTCAAACCAAGAAATACAACTTCAAATTGCAAGAAGTTGCATTTTTTCAAGTTTACATAAAGATGCTCCTTTCGTAGAACCTCAAAAACTTGTCGCAAGTGTATTAAGTGGTCTTCCTTTGTGTGGCTATAAACTAAAATATGATCAAAATAAACCACAACAAAAGAATTTAAGAAAGGCTTTAATACATCCATCATAACTCGCATAAAAGTGCTAGGAGCATTAGAGAGTCCAAATGACATCACCAACCATTCAAATAACTCATTTAGTGTCTTAAAAGCTGTTTTCCATTCATCACCACTTCTCATTCTGATTTGGTGGTAACCACTCTTCAAATAAATTTTTGAAAAGACTTTGGAACCAACTAATTGATCAAGCATCTCTCCCAATCGTGGAATAGGAAAGCGATACTTGATTGTAATTTTGTTAATGACGTGTTAATGGCGTGGCTGCCCACACACATTCTCCAAGAACCATCCTTCTTTGGAGCTAATAAGGCTGGACAAGCACAAGGACTTTTACTCTCCTGCACCAATCCTTTCTCTAATAACTTTTGAACTTATCTTTGAATTTCAGCCCGCTGCATAGGAGGCATTCTATAAGTTGACAAATTGCGTAACGATGCTCCATGGACCAAATCAACGGCATGTTGAATACTTCTTAGAGGTGGTAAATTTTTCGGCCCCTCCTTATCAACCAATCCAAATTCCTCCAAAAGTTGCTGACTTTCAGCAGGGTACTGCTGTGAATTTACTTGGCTATGTCCCATCATCTTATTAACTAGAGCATACATGACTCCCATCTCATTACTTGCTGTCTCAAACTTTTCAGCAGACAAATACCCATTGATTTTTCTTATTTTTTTGTTATTGGAAGGCTTTTCGATTGCCACTTGCTTTGCCTTTCCTTGAAGAGGGTATAAGGTATACTTCTTGTTATCCTTAATGAAAGAATAGGTGTTGGGCTTCATCTTATGATCCATATCATGATCAAACAGCCATGGTCTTCCAACAAGAATATGTTCAACATCCATTGGCACCATATCACATAAAGCTTCATCATCAAGCTTCTCTCCTATGGTAAATTTCACCAAACATTGAGAAGTAACCGGTACCTCATGCCCTTTCTTTAGCCACCTAATTTTGTAAAGATGAGGATGCTTAGTTGTAGGCAACTTCAATTTTTCTACAGCTTCTTTGGAAATAATATTCTCCATGCTTCCTCCATCAATGACAAGATCACACACTTTTCCTCCACAAACTACACGTGTGCAAAAAATGCTACGTCTTCTCCAATCTTCCTCTTGGATCGTTGTTGTCATCACTCTACGCACCACCAAAGATTCACTGTTGGAAGGATAAACATCAACTTCCTCTATTGTCTCTCTCTCTTCATCATAAACTAGTTCTGACTCTTCCTCAACTTTTGCCAAATTCACCTTCCATTCTGGACATGTGTAAGTGTTCTGGACATGTGTAAGTAGTATGTCCTCTTTCTTTACAATTGTAGCATCGATTTAGGGTTTGATTACCTTCTTTATTTAAGGTAGCACCAAAACTGTCCTCCTTTTCATAAGGCACTACATTCCTATCTTTATTACTATTTTCAGCCTTTGGTAATCCTCCAATGTGTTTACTAGTTGTAGCAGTCCCGTTATTATTCTTTTGATAGCTACGACCTTGCCACTTGCTGCTATAAACAGGTTTTCTAGCACCATAGCGTAAACTCATTTTTCAGCCGAAAGTGCATATTGATGAGCATCTTCCAAATTGGATAAACGAACAACTCCCATCTCATCTCATATGGACAGGTTTAGACCAGTCAAATATTGTGCTGTCAGCTGCTCATTGGTCTCAAATAATCCCACGCGAATGGACAGGTTATTAAACTCCGATGTGTACTCCTCAACAGACATAGAATGTTGCTTCAAACAATGAAATTTCTCGTACAATTCCATCATATAGTCTGCTGGTAAGAATTGTTTTCGAAGCTTAGTTTTCATATGCTACCAAGTGCTAACTTTAGGTTTGCCTTGTCGAACTCGTTGCTCTTCAACTCTCTTCCACCATTGAAGTGCTGTTCCCTTCAATTTCAGCTTCACAAATAAGACTTTTCTATGTTTTGCCATGGGCTTCCATTCGAAGCAAGTCTCCAAACTCGTTTCCCAATCTAAATAGTTTTCAGCATGCAATTTTTCATGAAAATCAGCAACCTCAATTCTGATTCCACCACCATTCAAATCAAGGGCAGTGAGCAGCCTTTCCTCCAATCTACCTCTTGCCATGTGAGTAACAGCTCCAGCTTCATGAAAGGGGTTTTCGTCCTCAATTTCATCATCCTCGAGATCATCATTCTCAAGGGAATTGTGGTCACCTTTCGAAATCTCCATTCGGGCTTCCATGGGTTCCTGACGCTGCAAGACTTGTATAGCTTGGGTCAAATCTACAATTATTCGCCGCATCTCAACCATCTCATTTTGTTGGTGTTGATTGCCTCTACCTCCACCTCTACAACGACCAATCATAATTTTCAAGAAAAATTCTGAAAACAGGATGGTTGCTATGACTCTTATACCACTTGACGTAGCGGAAAGGTATTATGGCAATAGAACTCAACAACTAGGGCTAGATTAGGGTTGATTGAAGCTGGAACAAAGAATATAATTCAGGGATAAAATCTTTTGGTATAAATTTAAAAATTAATAATAAGAATACATTCAATAATACTAGTCTTCTAACCTATTTATAATGCTGAAAATATAAATTAATTATAAACTAATAAGGATTTTTTGTCCTTCATTTTCCTTTGTTTTGGTTTTTCCTTCCTTCATGCTTTCTTTGGGTTTAACATTCCATTCCTTAGTATTTGGTATGAGTAGCTTATATGAATTGTTAGATAAGTATGCATTTTCCTATATCTCGTTATTTTTGGAAGATTGTCATTTTACTGCTGCCAACTTACTTGCTCTCATTCAGTTATGTTGTCTACGATATTCAAGTATCAACTTCAGAGCAATGGTTTGCTGCATGTTCTCTGTTTAGCAACGACGACAAAGGTTTCTGTTTTCTAGAGATGCCATTACCTAGTGAATGGAAGGGTGGAATTTTACTCATGCTGGTTTCAACTTATACGGGATTTCTTACAAATGAAGGTAGTTAATGCTTATAAAATCTACATTTTACTTTTTTTTCTCTTCTTTTAATTCTCTTCTGGTTGGTTTCTCAAGAACAGATCCTGTTTATTCTGTACAGTTAAATTTTGAAATCTGTTTACTTAAATAGTTCACAGTTCCTATGTGCCATTCCAACCTTAAATTTTTTCATTGCCTACACATGTGTCATCATCATGGTGTATGTCCAGGCTATTCTGCTGAACTCTTCTATGATAACTAGAATTGGATCAAGTTTGCATTAGTCGTTTTTTTATTTGCAATGTCTAACATCGAAAAACTTTGTTTCTTATAGGATTTTTTGTCTATTAGCTTCAGCCTTCAATAAATAACATGATCATTATCACGGCAGAAGCTTCAATCACATTGGTAAAAACTTAGTCACATGAATTTCTTTAAATCGATTGTAGAGTCTGGTGAGCAAATGCCTTTCCCATACACGAGATGAAAAGCTCAAACATTTTTATCTTAAAAAAGAAGAGGTTCAGAGGTTAAATTTTCAGAACAATTATGGGGTCATAGATAGGCGTGGCGTCATGCCTTCAAAGGCCTTGACTTGCATAATGCCTTCAAAGGCCTGACTTTGTGCATTGTCAGACCGCTTTTCTCTTCCAAGCCCACGAGCTCTTCTCCCAACCTCTTCCACTCAAAGCACTGAATCATAGTCCCTAATGCCAATGCCACAAACCTCATAGCTAAAGTATTGCCTGGGCAGGTTCTCCTTCCCTTTCCAAATGGCATAAAGTTGAACCCTTCAGATCGCACGTCACTGCCTTCAAATCTTTCTGGCTTAAACTTCGTTGGCTCGTCCCACACGTTAGGATCTCTATGAATAGCCCAAGCATTGATCATTAGAATTGTATCTCTAGGAAGCTTGTAGCCATTTATGGTGCAATCTTCAGATGATAAGTGAGGTACAAGAAGTGGCGCAACTGGGAATAGCCGAAGTGTCTCATTGATAATGCAATGTAGATAAGGCAATTTTGGAAAATCTGAATCCTCTATTAGCCGACCCTGCTCAATCTGTTTGTCAATTTCATTTCTTGCCTTCTCCAAGACCTCCGGGTGATTTAACAAAAGGGACATCGCCCACTGCATGGTTAGAGTTGAAGTATCTGTTCCGGCTGTGAACATAGTCTACAGAAAACAGGTGATATTCAGTTGGGCTAATAATTTAGTAATACCTAACTTGTATGTCAAAAGATTTTCAGGTATGATAGGGGACTTACCAGTATCATTCCTTTGACGACTTCATCTGTGTAATATTCAGGTTCGGCTGCCTGCAGAGACAACAGTACCTGAACAATTGACTTCCTTTGCTTATCACTGGTGTACCAAGTGTCCTGTGTTTTCCTTCCCTCGTCAATTAGATCCTGCAAGAACTTATCCCTCTTTGCCTGCAAGTCAATAATCTTCTTCTCTATGCCTCCAAAACCAATCCACCTCAGAACTGGAATGTAATCGCAAATGTTCATAAATGAGTTAAACATCTTAAAAACATCAGCTGCACTTGACCATCTATTTCCACAAACCATTCTCATCATTGCATCTCGTACCACATCTTGGAATACACAAGTCAGGTTCACTTCCTTCCAAGATTCGATATTTGAGTTTGAGCTCAGTTTCTGCACATTCAACCGGATTTCCTCGGTCCAGATAGCCGAGGAACGATGGATACTAGGAGAAGAAAAGATGTGGATGACTGCTACACGACGAAGATTGCGCCAATGATCTCCATAGGGGGCGGCTCCTAGAGTAGTGTTATTATAGGCGAAGTGTTTTGTGAATAGGAAATTAGGCCTGTTTGCTAAGATAATATCATTCTTGGTGAAGCATTGCTCTGCAAGAGATGGAGAGGAAACAACCACGGCAGGACGGATTCCGAGTTGGAGGTATAAAATAGGGCCATACTTATTTGTTAGAGTCTGAAGATCACGGTGGAGCTGACCTTTCAGGAGGTGGAGATGGCCTATAATTGGAAAAGCCGGTGGACTTGGTGGCAATTGTTTCATCTTCTGCTGCTGAAATTTTACTGAAATTATTATTGAGATAGCTACCAAGAGCATAGTGTAATGAATGATCTCCATGATTGCTCAATGAAGGAAGAATCTGCAGGATAATTTGGCAAAAATAAGATGAGGCAAGATAAGGTTCTTATTGGAGTGCAATATTGTTCTTTTATATACAGATTTTGCCATCTAACTGGTGACTTTAATCTGCAGCTTTTGTCGTTTCCAGCTTACATCATTGGTGACGCTATTGGGAAAAGGAATTCAAAACTTTCTTCATTAAACATAAAATAATTATAATTATTGTTTCTTTTATTTTCATCTTTTTGCCGGACAAATAATGTGGGGCAGCCTTCTATCAGTCAAGTCTGGCAACTCTGACAAAAGCCAAAACTAGAAATGAGCGTGAATCATTTCGTATTGAAATGAGTTTCGAATATGATTATTGGAGTTAAAATTACTGAGTTTTAATGGGTATGAATATGAAGATGTAGATGTTATATTTAAATGTTATATTTAATGATTACTTATGCGTTTTGTATTCATATATAATTTTTAATATTTATAGATATATATAAATTTATATATTTAAAATTTTTATTATTATATATATATATATATATATATCATACAATACTATTGTTATAAATTTTATTACTCTAAAAGAAAATA
>SRSM01000448.1:0-71589 GCA_019593545.1 Apocynum venetum
TCTTTCCATTGGACCTATAAAGTCCTCTATTTTTTAATATTGGCCAGCAAGGTACTTTTAACCGAACATATCTCGCAATCTGGCAAAATACCTCATGTGAATGACATATGAAGGGTGTATTTGGAAACACCCTGTGAAAGTAAAAAAAAAGCCAAAATTTCTCTATAATTTTTTCTTCTCTTTTTCTTTCTCTTTCTTCATCCATACTTGCAAATCACAGCTTCCTCCGTACCCGTCTCTTGTTGAGCCACTAACGAGAACCTCTGCTGCTCTTAAGCAACCAGGAACCACCAGTCGCTTTATGTAATTTTCTGGCAACCATTGAAACAAAAGAATTGGATGGGTTTAGTTATCTGTTGTGATTATTTTGGTTTGCTTGATGGACTTGTTAAATCCTATGTTAATTTTTTTTTTATGTTGTTTCTGGCAACATAGGACATTTTGGTTTGCTTGGGTGGTAAGGGAATGATTTTAATTTGACTAGATGATGACTATGGGAGTTTTGAAACCCACAAAATTGCAGGCCAAAATTTTACCAGTGGATATTTTGCTCTTTGTTCAAAACAAAGGATGAGTGTGAGCAGATTGGGATTACGGTGGGTTGTAGCCCTACCCAAAAAGAATTTCTCTTTAGTAGAGCGTACCATAAAAATAAAAAATAAAATTTCTTTAGTCCAGTTTAACCAAAAAAAATTATTTTACCACAGCCCATCCCAAAAAAGGGAAAAAAAATTACTCATATTTTTTTCAATCCAAATGAAAACAACCAACTTAATCCCAAAAATTTTTCAATGCACTTCACCCATCTTCTTTCTAATTCTCATCAAAAGAAAAAGTGGCATATATTCTTATTTACAATCCAAACTCCAAATAACTCACTTCTTCTTATGTCTTCTGCAATCCAAATAACTCAATTACTCAAAGATAGTCACTGATCTCCCAATCTATATTTGTCCCAATAGCCTAAGTCTGTATTTATATCACTTGGCATCCTTAAATTCTGCTTTAAAAAGATAATTTTTTTTGTTTTATTATTGTTTAAATATGTAATTTTGAAATATACTCTTCATGGATTTTGTGTAGTAAATGGTAATAGTTTTTTCTTTTGTGGAGTTTGAAGATTGAAGTTAAATCCTATGTTAATTTTTTTTTTATCAATTATTCAATTGTCTTGTTTTGTGATTGGATTTTGGTCGTAGAAATTAGAATAGTTTTCATAATATAATTTAGAAGATTGCGAAATGTCCATTAATATTCTCTACTCTTTATTTTAGTTTTAATTTGACATTTGAATTATGATGGATTTTATGTCGATTTAATTTGCTCTTCATTTTAGTTTTAATTTGGCATTTGAATTAGGGTAGACTTGATGCTACTAATCAGGAATTTTGATTAGTTATAGTCTTGTTTAGTATTTTTTCAGGTTTGCCTAAGTTTTTTGTGGGATTAGGGGAAGTTTGGTGTTACTGAGTTTCGGTTCTTCTTTATTGTCCTTATTTTGGTTGTTGTTGGGCAGAGTTTTAAGGTTGATGTTGATTTCTGCTTGTTTTTCATTATCTAATACATTTGTCTTTCAAAAAAAAAAAATCTCCTCTGCAAAGCAGGAAAAAAACATTTGAGTATGATTAAAACTTGAAAGGGAAAATTTATGCAAGTCGTTTAAAAAAAATAGAAAAACAATTCTAGTAATATTGAATATTGAGTATTTTTTATTCCTAACAATAGACATATTTTTAGAAAGACAAAAAAAAAGGAAAGACTATTAATCATATTAAAAATAAGAGGACAAAGATAATAGTATTGCCGAGTATAGTTTTTATGCATGTTAGGCTAAAGTGAAAATTAGTCTTTTAAAATAAAAAAATTTCTTAATTAAGTTTTTAATTCTTTAAAATGATTATTTGTTTATTATAATTATATGTTGATTATAGTTTTTAATTTACTTTCATATATGTGTCTTATTATTTAATTACACTTATATTATTTTAATAGGTTATAAATTCTAGTGAAACTTCAAAGAATGAAGAAAATAACTATCAATTATTTTTTAAAACCAAAAGAACAAGCATTTACAAGTCATGAGCATTCTCTATCTAATGATTGACAACCTAATACTTCTTCAAGAATTGATGTCGATATTAGTTCTCTTGAACATGACCTTGCGTTATGTACTCCAATATGGAAATATCATGTTAATCAAATGAACAAAATTAGACATGTTAACAATGAGTATCCACAAACCAATTAGTACCTCAAAACCTTCACTTTCAAAGTCATTGGTTTAAGAAATTTACTTGGTTAGAGTACTCTCCTACAAATGATGCAATTTTTTGCTTTTCATGCTTCTTTTTTTATATTCAACATGCTCGAAATACTACATTTACAACAAATGGATTTAGATATTGGAAGCGAGTCAATGATGGGGATATGTGCTCTTTTTTTATACATATTGGTTGTCCTACTTCACCACATAACAGTGCTACAAATTTTATTTATGATTTGATGAATACATCTCATCACATTGACAAAGTGCTAAAGACAAAAACTTCAAAAGAAAAACATATTGAGGCTTACAACAACAATTGAAAGTATCCGATGGCTCACTTTGCAAGCTTGTGCATTTAGAGGTCATGATGAATCTCCATCTTCTACTAATCGTGGAAACTTTTTGGATATGATAAAATTTATAGGAAGAATGAATGAGAATATAAGTGGCCTTGTTTTAGAGAAAGCCTCGAAGAATGCAAAATACACTTCACCTAATATTCAAAAAGATGTTTTGAATATTCTTGCCAACTAAGTAAAATCAAAATTTCATGAAGAAATTGGGAATGCAAAATTCTCTATTTTGGTTGATGAAGCTAGATATGCATCTAATAAAGAACAAATAGCTATATTATTGAGATTTGTGGATATTAGTGGTTTTATACGAGAGCATTTTTTTAATATAGTGCATATGACAGATACGACAGCTATAACAATTAAGAAAAAAGTATTTGATGCTCTTAGTCAATATGAATTACATGCCCATAACATGCAAG
This sequence comes from Apocynum venetum, assembly GCA_019593545.1. NCBI lineage: Eukaryota > Viridiplantae > Streptophyta > Magnoliopsida > Gentianales > Apocynaceae > Apocynum > Apocynum venetum. Next base: position 3,042 of record SRSM01000448.1, read on the forward strand.
ATCAAGGATATGATGGTGCTAGCAATATGCGTGGCTCTTGGAATGGATTGCAAGATTTTTTTTTTAAGAATTGCCCACATGCTTATTATATACATTGATTTGTTTATCGTCTTCAACTAGCACTAAATGTACCTGCTGAAAAAGAGGTATCCATTTGGTTATTATTTTCAAAACTTAATTGCATATGTAATCTTATTAATGTCTCTCCTAAACGTTATACTGAGTTACATTTTGCACAAAAAAAATAGAGGTTGCACAAATGGTGGCTACTGGTGAATGTAATACTGGTAGAATATGTAATCAAATTGGAAATTTACAAAAGCTTGGAAAAACTTATTGAAGTTCTAATTTTGACTCAATTTGTAGCATGATAGATATGTATAACTCTGTGCTTAATGTGTTGGAAAATATGATGAATGAGAGTCTTCTAATTCTATTCGAGGTGAAGCTGGTGGTCTTTTGATTGCGATGAAGTCTTTTGATTTCTTATTTATATTACATTTGATGCAAAATGTGATGGAGATAACAAATTTGCTTTGTCGAGCATTACAAGAAAAATCTCTAGATATTTTAGTGCAATGGATTATGTCTTAACAACTAAATCTTTGCTTCAAACTTTAAGATATGAGAGTTTTGTTGTTCTTCTTAAAGGTGTGGAAGAAGGTTGTGCAAGTTTAATATTGAAATACTTAACATGGAAGCTCATTATAAATCCGTTACAAGTCGCTCATGCCAGCAAAATGATTCAATCCATTTGAGCACCATTATCAGTTTGATGTGTTTAATACTGCAATAGATTATCAAGTTGAAAAGGTAAATAGTAGATTCAATTATGAGACCTTGAAACTTCTTAAGCTTAGTTGCACTTTGAAACCTAAAGATAACTTTAAGTTACTTAAAAGTTGATCACATTTATCATATTGCTGAGAAATATTATACTCTTGATTTTAGTCCACAAAATTTGCACCATTTGAGAATGCAACGGTAACACTATAAGTTTGATGTTGTTAGTAATGAAAGATTTTAGGATTTATCAACTGTTTCTGAATTATGTCAATTATTGGTTGAGACAAATAAATCAAATTTTTACAATTTAATTGATAGATGTGTTTATGATTTGTTATGGTATATATATATATATATATATAGTTGAATTGTCAACTTAATCATTGAATCTAACATATTTATTTGAATTACCAGATTGATTCGTCTCGTTTTGACTTTTCTCGTTTCCACGGTAACAACAGAATGAGTTTTTTCAGTAATGAAACTTATCAAAATAACTCTTCGTAATAAGATGGAAAAAGAGTTTTTAGCTGATTTTATAATTATCTACATTAAACGGGAGTTGACAGAAAAAATTGATAATGATAAAATAATTTAAGAGTTTGAATTTAAAAGAATAGAATAACACAACTCTAATGGTACATTTATTTCATATTATTGAAAGTATTAAATATTAATAATTTTATTCTATGTTTTAGTTAATTTATATCTTTATGTATGTTTTATATCAGTCCCAGGTGAAAAAAATTCCTGGCTTTACCCCAGAGTGTGAGGACGAAAAAGGTTATTGTTGTTGCCAAAGCCTATTGTAAATGGGTCTCGTTTGATTGTGTTGAGAGTAGTGGGTTGCAAAGGGTTGAGAAAAGGTGGTTGGGTAGTTAGGCTTGTTAGGGTTAGCAAAAAAAGAATGAAAGGTGAGTAAAGAAGCAATTGGATTGGATTGTATTGATACACTTAGTGTGACAAAAAGGAAAAAGTTGTGGTTGGTGGGATAGCATAGTGTCACAGGGTATGAAAGAGAAAGAAAGCCTTGAATTTGCAGGGAAGAAAAAGAGAAAGAAAAAGGTCATTTTTTTTCGTTTCATATGTGATTTCAAATATACTCCTTCACAAGTTATCATGTCATGTAAGGGCCATGTGAGTATTTTATCAAATTTTGACTTGTGCATTCTGATCAAAATGACTTTGTTGGCTAATTATTAAAATGTGAAGAATTTTATAAGTCAAAACAAAAGAAAAATGACATAAATGGCCAGAAACTCAAATATATAGAACTAAATAGATTGATTTTCCCTATTTTTAACTTAATATACATCTTTATTGAGGCAACCTTAAATACATATTTAAATAATTAATTATTAATAATAGTATTTTACAATATTTAACAAGTGAAACTCAATTAATATAGTTTTGGAAAAAATTAAGAAAGATACGTAATACTTAGTCTTGATTTCTAAAACTTGTTTAAGCTATTAGAAAAATTATTTTTTAAATAATATTCCCTCAATTATTTTACTTGTCACAAAATGAAGGTTTTAAACTTTTTTACTTGTCATTGTATGAAATTAAGATAGCACACTAACTATATTTTCCCTTCTTGTATCCTCCTTTAATAGTCCTAATTAAAATTTTTAGTAGTAATCAATTAATCTATTTACGAAGAGTATTACTTAAATTTTAACATTTATTTAAGAGTCACGAAAATATATTTGTGACTTTGTTTTTAGTAACATCAATAAGTAAAATATATTTGTAAAAAAATAAATATATAAACATGTTTTAGAAAAGACCATTTCAATAACTTTCTTCCAAAATAATCACTTTTAATTTTTTAAACTCAAAAGTAATGCAATTTAATTAGTAAACGATATCATTTATGATTTTAAAAATTATGAATTTGAATCATATTCTTCATATTGCGATATATATTTTTTTATAGAAAAAAACATAAAAGTAAGCTATATGAGGAGGAATTGATAAGAGTTTAAAATATTTTTAACTAAAAATTACTCGAGTATACTCTTATCTGTTCGTGTATTTTGGAAATAATAATAGTAAAAAAGAAAAAAACAGACAAGAAGAGTTCCGCAGACTCGATCCAAATCCAATGAACACAATGCGGCAATCACGCGCGACTCACGTGCTTACCGCCTTTGCATTTGGCAACATTTCACTCACTTTGAGAGAGAGAGCGAGTTAGAGAAAATAAATAAAGGGAAAAAAAAAGGAAAAGAAAACGCCCAAAACGGGTTGAAGATTGAAAGAAGAGCGGCAGCAACTTCAGAAGTGAAAGAGGGAAATTCTATAGAAAGAGAGATAAAGCTATGAGAGACGAAGCTATAAGCTCATCTGGAGACCCTCCTTTGCTTCGTAAATCTTCGTCGCCTCCTCCTACACCTACTCCTGCTGCCAGGTATCTCTTCTTCAAACCCTAGCTCTCAATTATTCTCTATTTCTCTTGCAGATGTGTGTGTGTATTGTGAAATTTGTATCTTTTGCTGCGAGGTTGAAACGAAATGGTTATTGATTGAGTTCTCTGAAGTTAGGTTTAGATGTCCAGTCATGTATGTCACTAATTTATGAAGGCATGGAGCCATAAATTTTGCAATTAATTATTACTTTTAATTTGGGCTGTGGATTTTGTTTCTGACTTTTGGAAAGTTCACTCATTTTTGCTCTTCTGTTTATTTATTGAAATTAATTCGCTGTTTAGTGGCTAAATCTTGTTAAGCTGGAGCTAGTGTGAACGATTATCCATTTTTTAAGACCATTTTTGATAATTTTTTAAAGTGGAGGGGGCGGGGGACATGGAGCGGTGAAAGGATTGGTCTTTTAGCTCAAGCAAGAATGCAACCGGGAAAAGATGATTAGACAGTGTGAATAGCTATGCTTCTGTCTCTAATGTTTCTACATTGCATTTGTGGGCAAGGGGGTGTGTAATCGAATTCTGTTGGTTTGACTTGATTTATCATTCATCTAACGATGTGGTTGCTCGGTTCTGACGAAACTAAAGATGATATAGAGATTGTTAGGCATTTTTCCTTTGCTAAGGAAAAACTTGGGTCAGATTATCTGAATTTCTGAAATTCAGAAGAGAAGCTTTTAAGCATGCCACTCACTGCAAACATTAAGCAGATGTTTTTACATCCTTCTATGACTAAATAATGCTGATTTCTGGACTCATCACTGATTGATTTGCTTATGTTCTTTTAGCATACCTTGCTGCTATAGTGGAGACTACCTTTTTCACTTGTGTGAAATTTAATTTTGTAAGTTTGTATTCTCAGCTCTGCAGGGGCATCATCTCCTACCCTTCCTACAAATGCTGGGAGTACAGAGTGGCAGGGGCAAGGACAGGGTTCCAAAGGGGGCTCTCTTTCTCGTATTGGATCACAGCCTATGTGGGCTTCACTGAGCACTAGTGCCTGTGGTTCTGCACTTGGATCATCACAACCTTCGTGTAGGCCTTGGGAAAGGGGTGATTTACTGAGGCGTCTTTCTACTTTCAAACCTGAAAGTTGGTTCGGGAAGCCTAAGGTTTTAAACTTTTTTCTTTTCTAGATGCAAGGGTTTGTTTTCTTCTGAAGGATTTTGAAATTTTTGTTCACAAATTGTGGCTTTTAGAAATGTAAATGCATTACTTTGATTTACTGCTTCTACATAGTATGAAATCATTTATGACTTCATAAGGATTCTATTGTACTCGCAGAATAAGAAACCAGTGTGGCATGAAACATTGTGCTCTACATGGTAATCAAACTTTATCATTTAATTGAATCAAAAGAAGGCAAAAACTGGAAAGGGGTGGAAACTATAGTCAATATGAATTGAAAATCTAGTGTATGTTTACAACATGCTAATATGAACCTGTATGAATTCACAGACATCCAATGAGGATGTGTATGTTTGTGTGCATTAATTTCTAATAATAAAGAAAACAATTATAACAGGCATTTTAGATTTGAGGGTTGAATTCCACTTAAATAGATGGAAAATTGTATTGCTTCCTCCGTCTACAATTAAATGTTCACTTGTAACTTAATACAATAATTAAAAAGAGCCTTTTGACTTTAAGGAATTGGCCATAGTGTCGTCGTTATTATTAATATGATTAGTGAGACGTAAATTTCTTAAATTAAGGAGATTGTTGGTAGAACTTTAGATGTAAAATATGTTTAGTTTAGGACAATGGACATTTAATTTTTGATATCTAATGTGGACATTGACATTCAATTTTGGAGAGGGAGTATTTTTTATACACTCAAGGAAGGAGGATATAAAAGAGCGAATGAGAAGTGAACTTTCTTAACACCTAATCAAAGTTTTGCTAGTTGATCATGCCTTGCATTGGTGGAAGCTATATATGTTAACATAACACATAAATACTCAATATTCACCTTCCAAGTATTACATATGACATTATGAGAATTGACTTCGATTCATTCAAGGAGCATCTAAGTTTTAATTTGCAATGAAGTTGAACATATGGACTCTAGAGTAGTTTTTGGAAATTGAGCTGGAAGCTAGATATTTTTATTTCATTCCATTGTTTGAAAGGCAAAATAAAAGTCAAAGGTGACGTAATATTTGCTGTTAGTGCAGGAGATTTGTGTGATGGACATTTTGGTTATGAAGGTATCTAATGGCTGTATATATGATGCATTTGAATTTGAGATGGAAAGAAAAAGTGCATGCTCTGATTGCTTTCGGGAAAAGATACATTAAGAATAATTGTTATTATACAATAATCTTCCATCTTAGGAAGTGTAGTAGTGCTCATAGTCGTGGGTTTGTTGCGTGAAGCTGAGGAAACAGAGTTTTTTTGTGAAACTTATCAAGAGGAAGAAGCCACATAGGGATTTATAACCCGTGAAGGTCTTATTCCTATATTCAACTTGGTAAGGGAAAAAAAGGAAAAATCTAAGAAATGCTTATTCTTTTAGCTTTGTTGCATCTGCAAGCTGATTGTATGAATGGTCTTCAGAAGGTTGCGGATCAATGATTGTATAAACTTGTATATAGAAAAGTGTATGTATGCTTCACATATTGATTCCAATTTTTTGCTTTGATTCCCACAAGATGAGTAATTGATGATCCCAAGTTTAAGCCTTGTCCTTTGGTTGGTAATTTTAATTGACATTAGAAATTGAGAAAAAACCATGACATAAGTTGGGACACCTTGACTGTTATGCTCTGTATTCTTGGAACAATTTATCCATCTCTAGAACGATACTCTCCACTCTAGTGGATTGAGAGCATTAAGTATTCCTTCAATGCAGCTGGACTGCTTGACAGACAATTTTTTTCGCTGTAAATGCTGTTTGTCCTGATGATTTGGAGTGAAATGTTGAAGATAACCCTGTAAATAATTAATTTTGGAGCTCTGCAGATGTTGAAATATGAAATCATTTAACTGAAGCATGTTTTCTCTAGTAATTATACTATATTTCTTTCTGTAAGGAGGCCTTGCCTAACATATTTCGGTGTATCTATCTTTTGGAAAAGCTATAGAATTTTATTTTTAAGTTTTACATCACCCAAATTTTTTTTTCTTCTTTATCATGCTCCATCTTTGTGTTATTTTAGTTTTTATTTGGGGATGAGTTCAGTTTTATAAAATTGATTAGAGAGAAGTTGAAATTTGGATAGCAATGTGGGAACCATAATTTGGGATGGCAGCGTAAATTATGTGCTCAAGGTTGCTGTTATGGTCCTCTTTTCATCTAGGCGATCTTGATCCTCTGCAAATGAGATGTATATATAGTTTTACTGTCTTGTCGAGAGAGGTTTGTGTGTAATTCCCCATCTGACCTGCAAATCTATTTTGCTCGACTTTATTCTTCTCCATGCCAAATGACAAACTTGGGAACTCTAGCTGAAACTTTTATACGAAGGTTCTAGGGTGCTTCTATCCATCCCTTTATTCTGGAACTTGAAGAAATTTTCTTTTGTGAGTTGTTATTTTAATTCAGATCAATTTGCCTTTGGTATGAGGTGGAAGAAAATAATTATTTCAAGATGTTTTTGGTTAAATTTCTTTAAAGTTAACAAATAGGGACAAGAGTCATGTCAACTTATGGTTAAATTTTCTTGAACTATTGATTTATGTACTTTGTCGCAGATTCTCCATGAAATGTTTTTTTGGGGCAAACTACTAACCATATGACTTTCACTTGTCATGCTCCTAGAAGTTGCAATTCCAAATTTCAGTGATAATTCGAATTGCTTTCAGCAATTTTCAAAAACATCTCCGGATGAATCTTGTTATTGATGAATCTGTTCCTTAATATTTCCTTTTCACTTTTCTATGCTGTTGTCTATTATCTTGTCTTCTGCTGTCTACAACTATTGTAGTAGTACTCTTTCTGGTTATGTAATTTTGATGTCTTCCTTGAAACTTTAAATGTAGGCTGCCAGTTCTTTAGCTTGTGCCAGGAGAGGCTGGGTAAATGTAAGTGTTGATAAAGTTGATTGCGAGTCTTGTGGCGCGAGTCTTGAATTTGTAGTCTCAGCTACCTGGACTCCTTCTGAAGGTGATTTTCTCTTTTAGGTTTCTAAATTAATGCAGTTTACATAGAAAAAGTTCTTTGGAAAAGAAAACCTGGTTTCCTTTTTTCTAGACTTTTTCATTTAGTGTGAAAGAATAAGCAGTTTGTACTTATTATCTTTGGCATATAGTATGCTTAAAGAAATTCCTGCTTGTTTCATTAGCAGAGATGTATAACAGTACTGCTTCATACCTAGCAATGGCATAGGTCTAATGATTAATTAACTTTGGTAGCTGACAGTGCTGGGGAAGATTTTTCCAGAAAGCTTGATGAAGGGCACAAAGTCAATTGCCCATGGAGAGGGAATAGTTGTGCTGAAAGTTTGGTGCAATTCCCGCCCACCCCTCCATCAGCTCTAATTGGAGGATTTAAGGACCGTTGCGATGGACTGCTCCAGTTTCCATCCCTTCCTATTGTGGCTGCATCTGCAATTGAGCAGATGCGTGTTTCACGGAGCCCAGAAATTGACCGCTTTTTATCTCAGATACAGGTTTTTGGAGGTAGTGAATCTGGCTTTAGGTCCGACTTCATGTCAGGAATTGAAAATGTCCGAGAAGATGTATTTTTCATGTACTATCTTGTAAGATCACTGTTCTGGTTTGTATTACTCTTAAGAATTTACTATGATTGAAGGCTTTAAAGTTTATTGTCTCTCTCTATTTGCAATATAGGCTCAGAAGTTGATTAGTCTGTGTGGATGGGAGCCGCGATGGCTTCCTAATGTTCAAGATTGTGAAGAGCATTCTGCTCAGTCAGCTAGGAATGGGCACTCAGTAGGTCCAGTAAATAATTGCGGTCCCCCACGAGATCCTGCCCGGGGCAAGAAGGCATTGTCTACTTCAGCAAGGAAGGAGTTTGTTAAGACAGAAGTTTTGGGTACTAATTCTAAAGGTGAATCCAGGTCAGCATTGTTGGATTGCAGCTTATGTGGTGCAACAGTTAGAATTTGGGATTTCCTGACTGTGGTCCGTCCTGCTTACTTTGCTCCCAATAGCATTGATATTCCTGAAACAAACAAGAAGATGCAGTTAACACGTGGAGTAAGTGCAGCAAGTGGCATTAGTGGATGGGTTGCTACTGATGGTATGGAAAGGAGCAGATGGAGGACCATGATGAAGCTGCCACAACTGATGAGGGGAAATCATTGTCAAACACGGGGGTGGATCTCAACATCTCAGTGCAAGGCGGATTACTGTCATCACAGTTGGGCATGAATGTGATGTCTGACCGATACCAAGATGCACATACAGGAAGAGAGCTCATTTTTGGGCAACCTTCTAGTAGTGAGGTGGGTGATCGTGCAGCCTCGTATGAATCCCGAGGTCCTAGTTCTCGGAAGAGGCACTTAGACGAAGGTGGAAGCACGGTTGACAGACCACAGTTGGCAATGCAACAGGCTGACAGTGTTGAAGGAACTGTTATTGATCGTGATGGTGATGAGGTTGATGATGGTAAGCAGTATTTGCCTGGTCCTTCAAAACGCTCCCGCAGTTTTGATGTTTTCGAAACCCATTTTTCTTATCAGAGGGACTCATCTGGTGCTGGTCCTAGCCAGCCATTTGGCTTTGACATTGGAGACCCTCCAAGGGATGATCTTTTTGACCAGGGGCAGGAACAAGTAATTGGTGTCCCATCTACTAGAGATTCGGCTCGTGTTTCCTCTGTTATTGCAATGGATACTATTTGCCACAGTGCTGATGACGATTCAATGGAAAGTGTTGAGAATTATCCTGTAGATGTAGATGATGCTCATTTCCCGTCTACCTCAGCCTTTAGAAACACAGACTTGAATGAAACATCAGAATTAAATTACAGTAATCAAGCACAGCAGAGTACATGTCCAGGTGCTGTTAGGAATGCTGGTGAAATGGGGGTAAGTAGCACCAATGAAGAAGAAGTAGTGAATGCAGATACTGGGACTGCTCATGGGAGGGATGGTCCCAGCTTTGGAGCTAGTGGTGGCAGTGTTGGAATGGGTGCTAGTCATGAAGCTGAAATTCATGGGATGGATGCCTCTGTTCACAGGGCAGATAGTGTTGTTGGTGATGTGGAACCGATAGCTGAAATAACTGAAAACCAGGGTCAGACAAGTGAATTTGCCCCAGATCCAGGGGTCATGGGTGATTTTGTACCTGAAGAAATTGACCGGGAGGATCCTCATGGTGATAACCAAGATCAGTTGTCTGGCTCTGTTGGCAGGGCAGATAGTGGCTCAAAAATTATTGGTTCAGCCAAGGCAGAATCCTTTGATAGTGGAGGAAAGACTAGTAACATGCATTCAGTTCCCCGTGAGAACAGCGTGCATCCATCTCTTTCTTGCAATGCAGTTTTATATTCTGGCATGGATGTATCCAAGGAAGAAGTTAATCAAGCTGGAAAAGCACTGCCTGCAGATGACTCTGGATATGTTGAATCGGGATATTTGGCTGCAAATGGGACAGGTTAGTCTCTTTTGAGCACACACACACTGTCTCTCTCTTTCTCTGAGTCGTTCTGAAATTTTTTGGTTTAGCATTCATATGAGACTTGGCTTGAATGTGAGATGTTTAGGTCCTCCCAATGGAGAAAGCAACTATGGAGAAGCTGTTGAGTTCGATCCAATTAAGCACCACAATCATTTCTGTCCATGGGTAAATGGAAATGTTGCTGCAGCAGGAACTAGTAGTAGTGGTTCCAGTTCAACTGCTGGTGCTCTTGCTCTTGCTCTAAGTGGTTGGCAGTTGACTTTAGATGCTTTGGATGTTTTTCAATCACTTGGACACGTTCCTATTCAGACTGTGGAATCTGAATCAGCTGCTTCACTGTATAAGGTTCGTTAAATCACTTATTAATAGTTTAGTGGTCTTCCTTTTTGTAATGTCTGCATTGATGGACCAGTTTTACTGCAGTTGTAATTTGTAAAGTTCTTTTGCCAATCAGATATTATTAGTTTTGACAGTACTCCCGGACATCAATTATCATGCAAACCTTTTACACCACATGCTTGCATCTTAGCTGGGGAGATGATATTAGTTGCCATTATAGCGGTCAAACACTAACGTTTGTTTTAGAAGAAACAATCTGTAGGAAATAACCATGAAAAACACTGAATTGGAATGTGAAAGCTAGCACTTTTAGGGTCTTTATAATAAAAGGTTATTCACTCAGATAAGGGTATGGAATATCTGCTTCAACTCCAAAGTTGGAACCCCCCAGCTAGGACAAATCGGTATTGATATCAGTGGATGTGATGCTATCACACAATTTGGTGGTTATGTTTTTAGAATCTACGGGCTTTGGCTTGCAACTACAGGTGGTTTGTGTAGGGTATTTTGACATTTACTGGATATTTCAGTTAATGCACATGTTTGAATATTATCAGTCTGAAGTTTTTTGATAGCTTTCATACAATGGTGTGTATGGATGTGTCTGGTCTGGATATTTCACTTCCCCATATTTGAATGATTATTCATTTGGATGTATAAGCATTTTGAGTCACAACTGACCATGAGTATTTCCAGGATGAACACCTTACACCTGGTCGAAAGCTCTTGGCACGCCACTCGTTTAGCAAAAGCCACGGACAAAGCTGAAAGGGAATTCCGACTCCTAATTATATACTGGTAATGCTAATGTTGCATTTAGGGATTGATCCCAAATAGCTTCCCAAGTCAAATGCTTGATCTACATTTTGTGAACTGAGAGTTTCATCATCCCTTCCTCCCCTCTAACCAAAGCTGCTAGAATTGTTTAATGGATATACTGAATAAATAAAGAAGGGAAGTAAAAAATCAATCAAGTTGCAGAAAAAATCTTCCATCATTTTAGTGGAGTTGCTCTGATATTTTCTTCAGCAGTATATCATTGCAAAAAAGGTCCATGTCTGGTTCTTGTTCAATTCCATGTGAGGTAGTAAATTGCGAGGTGGCACATTCTTCTTCTTTCTTGGATTAATATGATGCGATCATATTCTTTTACCTTCTTTTGCTGCAACATTGCTTAGTAATGACATAGAATGGACTTGTTTCAAATGAGGTACTGTTTTTTTCTTGAAAGACCAAGGTGCTTCAAAATTCGCTTAACCTGATTCTGTTTTCATTTAATCAATTTTTTGTTTGCAGTCATGGTTGCATCTAATTTTAATAATCAAATGCAAGCACCTGCAATCCTGTACAGCTCCTATCAGTTAATCAGTGGCCTTATATTGGGATCCGAGTATCAACCACTACAATTTCTTTATCATCAGCAATGTTAGCGGTGCTTTGCAGGAAGACTGAACCTGTTTAGTGACCATTTTTGCTAGTCAATTCAGCTATCAAAGCATCAATCCAACTATCAATTTTCCTTTACTTAGTTTGCCTGGAGGACTTGCAAAACATCAATGAGATTGAATTATATTGTCTTTAGATCAATATCCAATACTGTGGAAATAAGGTGGTACCTGTGTAGTCTATTATGCTCCTAGTTTCGTGTTATTCTTGTTGGATGCTGAGATTGTTCTTGTTGGCATGTACAAATTCTCTTTAGCACCAGACTGATTACTTGTTTAGTTGTTTTACCCTCCTAAATTTTATTTTTTTATTTATTATTTTGATTTTATTGGGGCCCTCCCTTGACATACTGTTCCAAAGAGCAAATGCGATGCTTAGTCTGGACTGTGAAAGAATGCTCCGGTAAGGTGACTTGTAGATGATTTATACGAAATAAGCAATCATATTCACTTTGCCAAAATCGAATTTGTGGAGATCATTCACCTTAGTTTGCTGCCAGTTTTTCCAACTCGCGTAGTAAGTGTTTGGATCAATAGTGGTGAGGAAGGGAGGGAAGGAAATTTTACTTGGTTTGGATATATGGGGAGGGTTGGAAAAATAAAATTTTCTTGTTTGGTTTGTGAGGGAAGGGGAGGGGAGGAAAATTAGAATTAAATTGACTATTATAGTATTTATAAATTTTTTGATAAATATTTATTTTTCTATGGATATAATATTTTGTTCAGTAAAGATAAAATAAGTGAAGATGAAAGGTGAAGAAGAAAAATGATAGGAACAAAAAGTGAAGTTACTAAAATGTAATAAGCATAATTTTATAAATATAAGACTTATATTTTCCTTCTTTCCTAATTTCCATACTTTTGGAGGCAAAGGAAATGAGGGGTGGGGAGAGATTTAAAAATATAAATGAGAAAGAAATATAAAAATTGAAAAGTTAATCATTTTATCTTTCGAAATTGAACGTTTACATTTGACTTAATCCAATATTTAAGAATACTATTTGATCTTAAAAAAATTAATACATTATTCTTGTTAGTAATTAATTATTAATTTGGTTGGCGAAACATCTTTTAAATTAAGATGTTTTTAGTGAAACTTTATATTAAAATATGTTTATTTTAGGCAAACAAAAATAAAAATATAATCGTTCAATTTCAATTAAATGTTATTTTTACTTTGCCCCATCTTGAATGGATAAATAATGCCTCTATTCACATTACCCATAAATCTTTCTCTCCTAGAGATGGCAACGAACTCGAAAGAAATAGGGGATTAATAATTAGATCATCATTTCCTATCTCCATATACCTTCTATTAGTGGATAAGTGATTCATTCCTAAGACAAATTGACGCTTTTGGAACCTTAATGTTTGATGTATACCTCAACATTAATTTCCATCTATTAGAGCTCTTTTTTTTTTTTTTCCAACACATTAGGTACTTTTGTTCAAATTTTCATCAATCAACGTTTGACTCAAATTTTCTTCCCAATTCTAAAGGGCAACTTTATTTTTCTACTATGCAGATTGACAATATTGACCCCCTAACTTTTATGTTTGATGACATTGGTACCTCAACATTAATTTAAATTTATTAGATCTATCATTTTATTTTGTTCAACAAATTAGATACTTTCATCCATATTCTCGTCAAGTCAATGGTGGTTGATTGGAGCCATTAACTTGATTTAGAAGTCAAAGAAGAAACTTAAAGAAGCCATTATTTTTTCTTGTAGATCAGATGAAATTTTCCACCTAGTATTGATGAGAGAAAAGAAAGAAAGGAGATGCAAGGAAAAAAATATTTTTGAAAAATGACAAAATTACTTTATAATAATAATAGAAAATTTCAAGAGATGGTAACAGTAAAATGATGAAAATGTCCTTAATAATTTGAGATTTTTTTTTTGTCAAAAGTCGAACAATATTGGTTTGGAAATTTGAACAAAAGTACTGAATATGTCAAAAAAAAGAAAAAAAAGATGAGAGTTCTAATAGATTAAAATTAATGTTGAGGTAGAAATGTTACCAAACATAAAAAGTTAAGAGGTCAAAAGTGCCAATTTGCATTAGTAGAAAGACCAAAATGCCCTTCAGAAAAGGGAGGAAATTTTTGGTCAAACGTTGACCATAGTTGACTAATGGAAATTTGGACAGTAGTACGTAATATGTTGAATGAAAAAAAGATAACAAAATTAATGTTGAGCTATCAATGTTATCAAACATAAAAAGTTAATGTGTCAAAAGTGCCAATTTGCCCATTCCTAATTTCGACCTTGGCAGGAGTTTCACACTCATGCTGGTGTAGATAAAGTACTGTAAAAATAACATACATCTATAGTTGACTTCTTATTTTTATTACATGCATCTATTTAAAAGTTATTACTTCTCAAATTTGAAGAAAAATACTATTGTTGAAAAGTTTTTATAGAAACTTAAATTAAAAAAATGTTGATTTGAATAATTTGCATAAATATTAAATAATTATAATACAAAACAACTAAATAGAAAAAAAAACATTTAAAATTTTAACTTATTTAACTAAATAAAAACATAACTAATGGGTAAACTAGAACTTCAATTTCAATTGAGATGGGTAAACTCAACATTATTGGGAGTTTCGGTCTTTGTGAAGAAATTTAGTTGATAATTGATGATTACCAACTAAATTTAGCTAAATAACAACTTATTTTTTAGTCGATAATTTACCTCTTTGGAAAATTTCTAGATTTTTTTCCCTAAAATATTATTATTTCTTAAGATTCATCATTTTTCTTTATTTTTTACCTAATTTTGTTCTTAAACTATTTTCAAATTATTTATTTCATCATTCTGATTAAGATCTTACCGTAATCCAGGAAATCGCTTGCATCAAACTAATTCCCTCCATCCAATCCACTCTCACATGACATTCCAATTTTCATCATCCCCTTTTCTTCTTTTTTTTTTATCATTCTTTCTTCCTCTCAAACCCACCATACTTTTTGGCATAAATCTTCCCCTCCAACCCACCAAACTCACATCTCTACATATAATCACACATCTTATTTTTCTCCACTTTACCTTCCAAAAGACAAGAAGAAAAGGAAAGAGGATAACCTGATTTTTTTAAAACTACATGCGCAGACAAGTAGTCTTTTTTATTATATTTTTTAAGATAAAGTTAATAGATACTTTTTGATTCTTGCTAAAATCTCTTATATATTATCAAGTTGATTTCATCTTTTTATTCAAGTTAACAGAAGAAGAGAAGATTGCCCAGGTTCAGACAACACAAACTCACTTGGTGCCATCCATACACGGTGCTTTGTATCAATTACATAAAAACAAGTTGATTAGCAAAATTCTGACTGTTGTAGACTCCCTGATTTATTTTTTTCCTTCTTTCCAAAAGTTTCTCATCCAATAGTTAATAAATAAATACTACGAAGGAAATAATTTTTGAAATCTAATTCTATTCCATCACTCTTCATATGCAACCTCCTTTCCTCTGACATCTTTTGCCTTTCAGTAGAATAATTTGTTACTCTTATTTCTTTTTTCAGTTGTGATTGCGATGGTGCTTGCATTTTGGATGATGATGTTATTTAGCAAAAAAAAAAAACAGGGAAAAAATATCTACAACCATCTCCTAAAGGGTGATCCAACACCAAGTTTCCAAGCCGTGCCTACAATTTATCAAATGATTGTTTAGGTATAATATACATAAACATCGCATTGTCCAATTTATTAATTTCAAAATATTCAATATTACTTTAAACATTCTTTTGCTAAGAAAGTTACATTTATAATATGGGCAAATTATCTAAATATCATGTGAACTTTTTAAAAAAATGACTTTCTTATTCAAACTAAATTTCTAAAAACTTTTTCATTCCACTTTTATAATGTCTAGATCTTGTTATCCTATCGATTTTAGAGGCATTTTTATCTCTTGAAGAACCAAATAAATTCATAAAAATTTCACAATTTAATAATTCTTTTCTTTCCCTCTTACATTTAGTCTTTTTTTTTCTTTTGAAATTTCAGAGCTTTAAAAAAAGGCTCATTTTGATTAAAAGACTTTTTTATTGCAACAGTTGATGCTTGTCAAAAGACTTTTTTATTGCAACCGTCAATGCCACAAGCATCACACTAGTGAAGTAAGTGAGATAAGACGTTTAATTTTGTATGGAAAGAGAAGATAATGCCGATGGGTAGAAAGCAAAGCTCGAAAAGCTGTAATTGCAGAGGCCAGGCCTCCTATAATTCCAAGCTAAGACCAACATGGATCCTAGGAGGGCAGATCTCAGACCTAGCAAAGGTCGAGAAGCCAACCAGTACCAATCTCGTATAACCCAGCCTTTGCAGAGACTTGATCAAAGTGTATTATCAGAACTTACCAGATTTAGCCGAAATGAAAATGGAAGCAAATCGGATAACAGTCTTTGTCTCGAGAGGCTCCGAAGGCAGATCGACGAGCAACAACAGGGCTCTGATACCACTGTTAGTATTCATGTCCAGATTACTCATAATCAAACAACAAGCGAAAGCGATAAAAAAAATGAATGACAGAAGACAAGATTTACGTGGTTCGGCTAAGCCTACTCCACGGTGCTCTATCAGAACAGTCTCTCTTATTTATGTGTGTTCCTTTCTTTGTTTTACCCTCAGTACATGACCATCCTCACTGATTATTCTCTTAAGTTATCAAGTATAAGTTAAAGGTATACAGACCTAGATACAAGGATACAAGAACTCTGAAGTTCGAAGAGAAGAAGAAGAACAGTCGGGGTGGAAGAGAAGAAAACAGCAGAAAGGGTTTAGCCTTTCTGATTCTCAGCCTCTTAGGTTTACAAAAAAAAAAGAATGAATATATAGTGGCTTCCAGGGTCGGGTCAAATTTGACCCGACCGGTAGCCCGTTAAACATAGGGCTTGGCCCGGCCTTCTCCTTCCAGGTGGATCAGACTCAAATTTGGCCCATTAGCAAGGTCCAACATCATTGGGTTGTTTGTCAAGCTGTGAAGTGGACACAGATCCAACAAACTCCACCTTGAACACTTCAGCAGCATTTAGAAATGTTCATGGAAACACAAAGAGAGACTACTTCAATGATATCATTGCACTTCTCAGCCAATTTTAGCTTTGATCAATGTGTAGTAAGTTCCTGCATTTGAAGAACTTATCAGTTCCAACAACTTTAGTTCCAAAGTCAGAAGGATTATTATCAATATTAATTTTCCTGATATCAACAATTCCATTTGTTATCTTTTCTCTGATGAAATGAAATTTAACATCAATGTGCTTAGTTCTTTCATGATAGGCAGGATGTTTACACAATTGTAATGAACTTTGACTATCAGTAAAAATTACTGCATTTTCTTTTAATATATTCAACTCCTTTAATAGACCTTGAAGCCAAATGACTTCTTTAATTGCTTCAGTGGCTGTAATATATTCAGATTCAGTGGTAGATAAAGCAACAATAGATTGAAGTTGAGACTTTCAAGAAATACAATTTTCAGTAAAAGTAAAGAAGTATGATAAAGTGGATTTTCTACCATCTTTGTCACTAGCATAATCAAAATCAACATAACCAATCAAAACAGGAGAATCAGTCCATTTTGAATAATGCATGCCATAATTACAAGTACCATTTAAGTACCTTAATAGCCATTTCAAAGCTTGCCAGTGATCCTTACCTGGATTTGACATGAATCTGCTCAATAGGCTAATGGAATAAGCAAGATCAAGTCTAGTTGAGACCATGGAGTACATTACTGATCCAATGGCCATCCTATAAGGAACATTAGCCATTTCAGCTTTTTCTCTATCAGTTTCAGGACAAGTTTTGGTAGACAGTTGAAAATGTGCAGCAAGAAGAAGATTAACAGGTTTAGAAAGATTCATAGCAAATTTAGAAACAATTTTTTTCAGAAAGGATTTTTGAGAAATAACCAAGGAATTCTCATTTCTGTTTCTACTTATATGCATTCCTAGAATTCTAGATGCTAATCCTAAATCTTTCATGTCAAATTCAGATTTCAACACATTTTTCAGTTTAAACAATCTTTCTTTATCTTTGCAGGCAATGAGCATGTCATCAACATACAAAAGCAGATAGATAGCATTATTAATGCAATTACCAGAGAAGTATAAGCAGCTATCAAAACTGCTTCTAATAAAACCAATTTTAACCATAAAAGAATCAAACCTTTTATACCATTGTCTTGGTGATTGCTTGAGTCCATAGAGTGATTTCTTGAGAAGACAAACTAAATGTTCTTTGCCTTTAACTTCAAATCCAGCAGGTTGAGACATATAAATAATTTCTTCCAACTCACCATGTAAGAAAGCGGTTTTTACATTAAGTTGTTCTAATTCTAAGTCATAAAAAACAACTAGAGCAAGCATAACTCTAATAGTTTTGTATTTAACAACAGGAGAGAAAATTTCATTGAAAATCTACACATTCTACTTAAGTGAAGCCTTTTGCAACAAGTCTTGCCTTAAATCTAGGCAATTCACTTTCAGTTTCACCTTCTTTGACCTTGAAAACTCATTTGCAGTCCACTATTCTTTGTTTAGTAGGCTTGGATACCAGTGTCCAAGTCTTATTCTTGTATAAGGAAGACATTTCTTCCTTCATAGCATTCATCCACAGGTTGTAGTTGGGACTTTTCAGAACCTTCTCAAAGCAGGTTGGTTCTGTTTCTTCAATCAAGTTCCCAGTTGCTAGGGCATATGACACAAGGTATGAATAACCATACTTTTCAGGTGGTATTATGTTTCTTCTAATTCTATCTCTAGCAAGTCTGTAATCTTCCAAAGCCTGAATTTGGGCTTCTAAGTATTCAACATCATTATCTGAATTAATTTCAGATTTAGGCCCAATTTCCTCAAGTATCTTACCTGAATTCTCTTGATTAAGTGTAGTATCTGATCCTGCAGGTTCAAGTCCTAACTCAGAATTGGTTTTAGCATGCAGTGTGGGCTGTGAGGGTGAAACAGAGGTGTCCTCCACCTCAATAGGAACATTCTTATTTTGGGAAAGATCAGTAGTATTTGGTGGACTGATTGTAGGTTTGAAACAAGGCATGTCTTGTTCATTAAAAATAACATCTCTACTGATCACTATCTCACACCTGGTTCACCTCTCAACCATATTTTATAACCCTTAACACCATTAGGATAGCCTAGGAAGACTACCTTTTTGGATCTAGGGTCTAGCTTACCTTCTCTATGGTGTGCAAAGGCAGCACAACCAAAAACTCTAAGGTTGTTGAGGTCTGGTGTTGAACCAGACCATAGTTCTTCAGGGGTTTTGAAATTGATGGCACTTGAGGGGGATCTGTTAATCAGATACACTGCAGTACTAACTGCTTCACCCCAAAAAGATTTTGAAATTCTAGAAGAAATCATCAGATATCTAACTTTATCCATAATAGTCCTATTCATCCTTTCAGCAATACCATTTTGCTGAGGATTATGTTTCACAGTATTGTGTTTGACTATACCACAAGAAGAACAAAGATTTGTAAAATTATGATCGCAGAATTCTAGACCATTATCAGCTCTAATACACTTAAGTTTCTTACCTATTTGGTTCTCAACAAGGGTTTTCCATTCCCTAAATTTCTCAAATGTTTGATCCTTGGATTTCAAGAGAAAAACCCAAACCTTTCTAGAAAAATCATCCACAATAGATAGAAAATACACATTACCACCATAGGTTGGGACCTTTTCAGGTCCCCACAGATCACAGTGTACATATTCAAGTATATCAGTAGATTTGTGTGTGCCTGTAGCAAAACTGAGTTTATGTTGTTTTCCCAAAATGCAGAAATCATAGAAGTTAATCACATCTATTTGATCACCATTCAGCAAATTTTGTTTGCTCAAGTAATGTAAACTTTTTTCACTGATATGTCCAATTCTCCTATGCCATAACATGGATTTATTATCAGAATGTTTACCATAAAAAGCAGAAGAATTACATAGTGTAGAGTCATTCAAAATATATAAACTATTTTTATTTTCCCCTTTTAAAATGACTAAGAAACCCTTACACACTTTCAAGCAACCATTCTCAGCTTTATAAGAATAACCAGAAGTGTCAAACATTCATAAGGAAATCAGATTTCTTCTGAGACCAGGAACATATCTAACTTTTGTTAGTTTTCTAACAACCCCATCATGCATTTTAATACATATAGAACCAATACCTTCAATTTTACAAAATTCATTATTTCTCATATAAACTTTACCTCCATCAATAGATTCAAAGGAAACAAACCAGTCCCTATTGGGACACATATGGAAGGTACAATTAGAATCAAGAATCCAATCATCAGATATGCAATTATCAGATATACACAAAACTTCAGCATACATAGTGCTAGCAGAACTATCAGGTTCATTATTACCATTGCTATCATGATAATTACTACTGCTATTTCTTTTCTTGTTCTGTTTCTCATCTCTGATTCTCTTAAAACACTTGTTTTTTAAATGACATTCTTTACCACAGTAGAAACACTTTCTCTTTTCTTTATCTCTGGACTTAGACCTACTTTTACTTCTAGACTTATTCCTGTTAAATTGGTTCTCCTTCCTATCAGGTCTGCCTCTAACATACAGATTCTCTCCATTACCCTTGTTTTCCATTTTAAGGTCTAGTTCTTTAGACTGAAGAGCAGACTTAACATCAACAAGTGTCAGACTTTCCCTACCATATTTAATAGCAGACTTAACATCCTTAAAAGAATCAGGCAAGGAGTTCAACAAAATCACAACTTGATTTTCATCAAAAATAGACTCATCAATATTAGACAATTCAACAATAATTTTGTTTAAATCATCTAAATTATCATCTAAGGACTTTGCAGCAGACATTTTGAAACCAAATAGTTTTTCTTTCAAGTAGATTTTGTTTGACAAAGACTTTCTCAGATAAAGTTCATCAAGTTTACTCCACATTTTATAAGCAGAATCAAAGCCAACAAGTTGTCTGAGCACATTATCAGATAAATGCAACACAATAATACTATGAGCAAGTTCTAATTTTTCAGATAAAATTTCATCCTTCCAGGATTCTGGGAAGGACTTAAGGTCATATATAGCATACTAGACCTTATTTTGAACTAGAATAGCTTTCATTTTCATTTTCCAAATTTCATAATCACCTTTGCCGTTAAAGGCCTCAACATCAGCCTTAGCACTAGACATAGATGCACACAAATAGGATTTAGATATAAATTGAATCAGATGATCAATATACTGACTACACAAATTAACCTAAGAGGCTGAGAATCAGATAACCAGAAGCAGTTTCAGGAATAGGACTGACCTGGTGTTCCAACACAGCACAGGGGAATTAAAAAAAATTCCTCAAAACAGAGAGCAAGCACTTAAACATAGTGTAAAAAAAAGTATAAGACAGAGAACTTATTGACACTCAGAACTAATTCAGATCACAGTAGATTCCAACAGTAGCCCCAGCCAGGGGAAAAACACTTACACACTCAAGAAAATGCCAAGACACAGATACGAATGCCTCTAAGGGACACGCGTCAGGCCTGGGTTTTGATCGATTTGAAAGGGAATAGCCCTGATTGGCTTATTCCGATTTTAGAAAAATAAAATAAAAGCCCAAAAAAAATTGATCGGGCACAAGTGAGATTTAGGGTTTAGCAAAACCTACCTGTTGGTTTACCGATCTCAGACCTAGCAAAGGTCGAGAAGCCAACCAGTACCAATCTCGTATAACCCAGCCTTTGCAGAGACTTGATCAAAGTGTATTATCAGAACTTACCAGATTTAGCCGAAATGAAAATGGAAGCAAATCGGATAACAGTCTTTGTCTCGAGAGGCTCCGAAGGCAGATCGACGAGCAACAACAGGGCTCTGATACCACTGTTAGTATTCATGTCCAGATTACTCATAATCAAACAACAAGCGAAAGCGATAAAAAAATGAATGACAGAAGACAAGATTTACGTGGTTCGGCTAAGCCTACTCCACGGTGCTCTATCAGAGCAGTCTCTCTTATTTATGTGTGTTCATTTCTTTGTTTTACCCTCAGTACATGACCATCCTCACTGATTATTCTCTCAAGTTATCAAGTATAAGTTAAAGGTATACAGACCCAGATACAAGGATACAAGAACTCTGAAGTTCGAAGAGAAGAAGAAGAACAGTCGGGGTGGAAGAGAAGAAAACAGCAGAAAGGGTTTAGCCTTTCTGATTCTCAGCCTCTTAGGTTTACAAAGAATGAATATATAGTGGCTTCCAGGGTCGGGTCAAATTTGACCCGACCGGTAGCCCGTTAAACATAGGGCTTGGCCCGGCCTTCTCCTTCCAGGTGGATCAGACTCAAATTTGGCCCATCAGCAAGGTCCAGCATCATTGGGTTGTTTGTCAAGCTGTGAAGTGGACACAGATCCAACAGTTTACGTAGGATTTGAAAAAGTAGGAGAATTTATCATAGTTTATTTATGAGCCATTCTGTTAACATGAACCAATCTTGTATGAAAATCACAACAATCTCTTCACCAATTTTCAATCTTGAGAGAAAAGAAGAAAATGAGGAAAAAGAAGAAGGATTGTGATGGCAACTTGTGATGGTGGTCCATCATGTTGGCCAAAACTATGTTGCAAGACAATTTCAAATGTTAAAGAATAAAGAAAAAGATGAGGAATGAAGAAAAATATGAAAAAGAGAATTTGTAAAATGTTTTTAATTTATATATTTTTTTGGTAAGGATGAAATGTCCTAAATTTTTTTAAAGAAAGATTTCATTAAATCGTGAATAGATTACATGAGAATGTAAAATATCAAGCCATACAATCGAACTAGAACAATCCTTAGTATGCCTAGCTAGTTTAGTAGGCAACTTATTAGTCTCACGAGAAGTGTAAGAAACAATAGAACATAAAGATCATAATTGATCAATAATAAGTTCAAAAACGCCCTAAAGACGAGAAATTCATGGAATTCTGGAAAAAAAACATGGATTCGTGCAAAAGGAAACCTTCAATTGCAGCCTTGAGCTAAGTGTCTAAAAGGGAAGTGAGGACTCTTAGTTTGATTGCTCCAACAAATAGGACTTTACCAGTAGCATTCCTTGGTGCAAAACTACCACCTATGTTTTGTTGTATCTAAGCACTACCAGTGTTTAATTTGAATCAGTCTTGTGTAGGAGGTTTCCATGCAACAACCTAATGATTTATATGGATTTCAGAGGTGCAAAGTAGATGGGTAAAATCTGCTTGCCTTTTGAATTAGTTGTGAACACTAGATTTTGAACATTGGCATATTGGCTAGTTGAAACTTTGTGTGTACAAATTAGTTTTGAAGGCAAAGAATCACTTGAGTTGCCACCATATTTAACCCTTAAAAATTTAGAAGTAGACGACATAGATTGTTGCAAAAGCAAGCTTGCTGCTTGATGACAATTTTGGAAGACCATAGAATTTCTATTCAGCCATAGATTCCAAAAAATATAGGTGAACAATGTGATAAATTTTGATTCCATCTTCAGGACTTAGGTATGCAACCGAGTAAAAGAAAATTTAATCAACTTAGAAGGAAAATGAATAAAAAAAAATCTTCCAAACATCTTTTGCCAATGGGTATTCAAATAATAAGTGCTTAAGTGCCTCTTGAGAATGACTACAAAGAGCACAAAAAGTCTGAATAGTTGGGATTCTTTTACTAAGTTCATGCTTAGTAGGTAGGATGTTGTGGCTACAACACCATAGAAAATGCACAATCTTTGGAGCTACATCAATTTTCATAAAGATTTCCAATATAATATCTCCAAATTCAAAGAGAAGAAGAGCCAGTTTGTTCATCATCCAGAGATTGTGAGAAAATAAGATCATAAGTGATTTTTACTGAAAAATCTCCATTAGAAGTACATCCCCATAGAAGTTTGCCATTTGGTAAAGAGGCGTATAAAGGCATTTTCCTGATTTCTAAAACCTCTTGGGAATTAAAAATAGTTGGGAGTAGTGGTAAGTTCCAAAAACCTAGCTGAAAATCAATTAAATTAGAAACTTTAGAATTTTCTAGTACATAAGTAATCGAGGAAAGATGAACTAACCTAAAGGGAAAATTATCCCGAAGCACCTAAAATATTTAGAATTCCAAGTTTAGCAATTTAATTGTTGTTTCGTCAAGTAACACTCGAATTTCACATGACGTCAAACTTAGCCACTCTGTCAAAAAATTCTATTAGTCACATGGTTTTAAGGACATTTTTGTCATTGAAAAACTTTATATTCTTGGATGGCTAAGTCATAATAAATAAAAAGATTAAGGACATCATATAAATCTCCTTTTTCTTTTTCATTTTTTTATTCTTTCTCTTCTTTTGTGCATCATCTATTTCGAGCAAAAATCATTGTTGGCCATTGGTGCCACCATCATCTTTTCACCTCCACGTTCTCATTTGCAAATCCCAAATTATCCTCAGCACCCACCCAATCAAGAGAGATAGACAGAGAGACAAAAGGAAACAACACTTTACCTCTTGCCAAATCCATTATGGATGGTTCAAATACTTCTTATGGTATGAGAAACAAAAACTAATCAGTTTGGAGGAAAGAGAATTGAGGCACTTTGTGTTATGGATTTGGAATTGAGAAGCCAAAAGAGTTCTCAAGAATTGGAATCCAAAGGCAGCGGTGAAATTAGTTAGCGACAACGATGACATCGGACTAGATGTAGTGATGGCAACAACAGACTAGAAGTGGGGATGACATTTCTCCTAAAGAATCGCTACCACCTGCCATGGCCACCCTCACTAAAACTTGAATAACTATCAAGATCGGATATGAAAGAATAATAAAGCTTGTTTATCTTTCATTCCATAAAAAATAAATTAACACCATGAAGTCTCAAAATTGGAAAGCCATATAAACCATCTAGCAGATTTTCTCACCATCAAGTTAAACAAGAAAATTGGTGGTGTCCGTGGCAACGTTAATAGCATTGATGACAAAAATAATTAGCGACGTCAGTGGTCATTTGCAAAAGAAAGAAGAATGGATGAAGAGAAGCAAAAGAGAAGAAAAAAAATTTAAAATTCTTTATAATAATGAAAATGCCCTTGAAAGAAAATCTAAATGACAAAAATAGTAACTTAACGAAAGTTTTGGATAGAATGACTAAGTTGGGACTTAACATGAAGTTTGAGTGATAAACCTGGACGAAAAGTAATTTGAGTGCTAAACTTGGATTTATGAAAAGTTTACGTGCTTATAGGATAATTTGCCCCTAACCTAAAAGATGGAGGGGAAGTTAGCTATGGATCATTCTATATTTAGCCTGATTGACCATTACAAATCCTTCAATGGATAAGTTTATTCATACCTTTAATCAAACTTTTCCATATATAAGAAGCACTTCTTTTGTTTGCGACATCAAGAAAATGATGTTGAGGATTGTACTTGGCCTTCATTACTTGACTTAGGAGGGAGTCTGGGTTTTAGAGTATTCTCCAAGCTTACTTTGCTAGCATTGCAAGATTGAAACTCTCATTATTACAAAAATCCAAATGACCATTTTTCTTGCAGCAATAATGAATTTGCCATGATTTCCATGCAATTCTTTTATGATCTTTAGATGAACCCCAATAGAAATCTCAAACATGTCATGTAACATAAAGGTACATATTTTTTGGAATTTTGAAGCAGCTCATGGCATAAGTAGGGATGACTTGTGCAATGAATTTTATAAAAACTTCTTTAGCCACAAGAAATAATAACTTTTCCCTAAAACCATTAAGCTTATTCTATATATGATCTTTGAGATATCAGAAAACCTTTGTCTTGGACCGTCCAATGAGAAATGGTAACCATATGTATTGTATTTCCCTTTGTAGTCACCTGGTGGCATATTAAAAATTGAGCAAATATGGTCTTTTTGAGAATCTTGCATTTCTTTTTGGAAAAATAATGCTATTTGTCTTGATTAATAGTTTGTCTCGAGCATGCTTCATAGATAGCTAAAATGTATTGCAAAATTGCAAACATATAAATTAAGCGTTTGTGTCATTTGCAAATAAGAGAGAGTCATTTGCAAAAAGAAAATGAAAAATAGGGAGTGGCAATTTAAGTCGGCCCAATTTTTAGACAAGGCTTGTGAAAATTTGGCCCCACCATTCTTTCCATCTTGGCTTGGTAGGGCTGAACCATTTGGGCCAAATTTTGGGTTGGGTTGGGCCGGTTCACTGGCCAAATAAAAAAATGACATTTTTAGATTAAAATGATGTCGTTTTGACACTTTTGAGTTGAATTGTACCAATCCAAGTATATGACTAGACTAGATTATAAAATTTAAAACTCGTGAAAATTCGAACTAATCTGACCCGACCTTTCTCTTTGGCTTGAGCGGGTGTGGCAACCTCTTTTGCCACTCCTAGTGAGAAACAAACATACCTTTTGAAAATTTGAAACGAGAAAGATGATTTTGTCACTTTGCATTTTGAAAAAGAGAAGAAAATCTTTTGTGCAAATAGGGAAAGAAATAAAGTGATAAATGATCATCTTGTTGAATGACTCTCCAAGAGCAAAAGACTTTGAATGACAACCATTTATCAAAACAAAATAGCTAAAAAAATCACTTGAATCACACATTGTGACAAAATTAGTAGATTAACTAAATTTTATTAAGAAAATGACATAATTTATAGATTTTAATAGTTGAAGCTCAACAATTGAATGAAATTTAAGTTTAAACGTAAAAATTAGATTTGAATCTATCTCGATATTTTGCACTTCAAATTATTACTTATTCCATGATATCTTAAATTTCAATATGGGCCAAGTTTTGTTGAAGTCCAATCACTTAACAACCCAACAATTGGGTGGAATGAAGCAGAATTATAGAGCCCATTCTACTCTTTCTAACGAGAGTCGGTATAAAAACCTACCGCCATATCCCGTGCTGTCTCCTCTGACCAGCGGACCAGAATCTGCGGCCCTCTCTCTCGTTAGACGAAGCATCGAAAATCAAATTTCTGGTAATTGATCGTATCCTATGAAATCAATAAATCGAATGTTTCAGCTTTGAAAAAGCTTAATCTTCTTTTACGATGTGATTTCTTTGCATTCAGTCAATTTTAGGTGAAGTAAAACTTCGGTTAGTGAATTATTTGCCTTTACTGAGAAAAAGAGTTGGATACTTATAATGTTTATAGATATAGTCTGTTAACTATTGTGCTTGTTGAGGAAAAAAACCCGAAAATTTTCAGTGGAATTTCTTTCCTGTTTCCATTTGCAGCCGCCTTTCATTGACTGCGATGGATCCTCAACCTGAGCCAGTTAGCTATATATGCGGAGGTATGCAGATACAGATAGTTCCTTGTATTTGGATGAATTATTTTGAGGTGTATTTGTTTTGGGAATGCAATTCCTTTTGTTATGAACATTTATGATTTGTATGGTAATGCAGATTGCGGGCAAGAGAACACTTTGAAACCTGGGGATGTGATTCAGTGCCGAGAGTGCGGTTATCGCATTCTGTACAAGAAGCGTACCCGTAGAAGTAAGTTCCTTTTTGCAAATTTATTATCATTATTCAAGTAATTGCCATTTTGGAGGTGTAATCGAGGTTTGTGGATCATGATTTCTGTATAGTTCCCCTCCTCTCCACCCGCCCCTCCCTTCCTTAATTCTACAGATGGTGTTGTAATTGCTGACATTGGATCTAAGCACACACCTTTTTGATTATTTCCGGGCAACCATTATCTTTTTCCAACTAAACGCCATCGCTATGCTAAGACGTGAAGAAAGTGTTCGCAACCTGTTTAAACATGTGAAGATTTAAGATGGGCTTAACCATAGTATAATGTGATGTCAGTTATCATGATCAGGAGATTTTAAACTATGTGCTGAGTTTGCCGGTTGATAGTAATAATGTCTAACTTGCAAATCAACATTCTTTCTATAGTAGTAATAATAGTAACATAGTTTCTATAATAGTAATTAGGAAAGAATGTTTTACTTACCAATTAAAAAAAAAAAGTGAAATTTGACTTGAGAATTTTTGGTAATTACTCACAAAATCCTAGTAAGGGTCAAGCAGGGTTATTTTAAATGGATTAATTGACTACATTGTGGACTCAAATAACTTAATGTAACTGAGTTAAAACTAGTTTAAGAAAAGGTACATGCCTAAAAACTATGTACAGAGTAATTGTGTTGTAAGTTGAAGAAGAGAGCTGCCTTCATAATCCCCCCTTCTATTGAATATTGGGACACAGATAAATCTGAGTTTAATTGATACTAGATGTGGATTTTGGGACACAGATAAAGTTGAATATAATCCTTACCATAAGGATGCATACTACTATTGACGAAGAAGTTAGTATCTTTTTTTCTTATTTAATATGTCTTTCATTTTTGGGTTGCACGGTGGGGGGTTTGGAAGAAGATTTTGGTGCAGAGGATGGGGCTATACTTCTCTCACATTAGTGATGCCAGCAATATATCAAATTTATATATTCCATGTACTTCATAGTTTGATGTCTATGAAGAATGATCTACTTTTGCGTAATAGTTTGATGTCCTTGGTGCAGTTGTTCAGTACGAAGCACGCTAAGATGAGAATTTGGCAATGGAATTGCAGGTGGCCCCTAAAGAATACTAAATAGTCCTGTTTGCATATCTTAATAGTAGATGTCGTATCGAGTTTAATTCCTGTGTTCCTTTAGATAGTGCATGCAACCTGACATTTATGTCTAAGAGTTCTACTTTGTCGTGGAATTTGCAGGAAATGGATTTATCTTAATTTCGTTCTCCTCTATATAGTGCGGTTCGGCTTTTCACTATGATCTTGGGTAAACTTAGGTTTTATCATATAGTTGTCTGCAAATTCAACAAAAATAATGGAATCACAAATGCAGTGTCTTTTTTTTTATTATTAAAAAAAGAAGACATTTAACATCATTTCATAATAATTCTATTAAATAAATATATAAATCCATATTATAAAATATCAATTTATAATAGTTCTACCAAGTTGACACCAGAATTCCAAGCACATTCAATATATTTTTATCCCGTGAAAATTAAATTCTATGTTCACAATACAAAATTCATTGCAGCTCATCACGTTAACCCAAAAAACACCATAATAAATTTTTTAAAATTAAAATAAAATAATTTTTTTGAAAAGTTTTATTTTAAAATAAACACGAAATTATTTTTAAAGAACCATAATTTTAAAATAATTAACATAAAACACCATGAACTCCATTTGGTATCTTTTTCGTGTGTATTAAAGCTAAAATTGGCAAGATTCAAAGCTCTTCGATTTTCTTTGTATATTTTTATTTGAAACAAGGAGTCATCTCTGTTTATTAATACTGTTATTTGTCATTTTTTTCATATTGCAATTGTTGAGTAATTCTTTGAAAATAAACTAGTAAAATAAATTCATATTGCAACTAAAAAAAATTTGTTATTGCAACTATAATCCTTGAGTGGCAAAATGTCGACTTCTACTTGAAGAACTCATTTTGAAATTTCCCATGTATATATACTATTCAGGAACATATATTAAATTAAATAACGGTGGTAAATCGCACGTTTTCTGCAATTTCTGGTAGCAATGATAGGCAATTTATTATTACATTTGTTTTTTTATAGAAGTCTTTAAAAGTATTCTCACACGAATTAACGGCGTATTTTAGTTTTACAATATCCTTGTTTATTGTTTTAGAAAAAAAACTTATTTATTATGTCTTAAAAAATTCTAAAAATAACAAAGTAAGAATATATAGATAAAAGAGAATAAATTTATTTTTTTGTCTTTGAGAATAAAATAAAAAAAAAGAGTGAAAAGAAGTGAAGAGATAAAAATATAGATAATATTAAACGTGAAGAAAGTGAAGTCTCCCATAAAATAATATTGAAAGAAAATTGTAGAATATTTCTAAAAAGTTAAGTAATAATTATAATTAAGTAGGGAATGAAGAAAGTTTATGAGGATATAAAAGGGGTTGAGGGAATACATTATTTTTTCCCATCCAAGGGCTTAGTATTAGATCAAAAAGAGCAAAATGTATTAGTAGTAATTAATGTAGCTCTAAAACATCAGTGAGATTAAGACATGAAACAACATATTGCAGTAACAGATGCATCAAATTTCTCAGCTACAACTACAAGCAAAGGATCATGACTTTACAACTTATTAATGTTCCAAGTGTCCATTGCCAGACAAAAAGAAAAGAAAATCTCAACCCTAAAAGACCATTTAAAAGTTGGCATGAACAGTGAACTTATGCAATGTTCTCAGCCTTGGAAAACAGATGTCTCTATCCCCTTGTTACTATAGGCAATGGGTGCATCATATTTGCTGAAAAGTCTGTAAGAGGAAATAAGAGAGAGCCCTGCATAACAAAGCACCACAATGAATGTGATGGCTACTGAGGCTGTGGCTTTTCTACAATATCCACTGAATGATCCACAGGTTGCGCTCCATGTAACATCATGATCTCCTTTATATGCCAAATACACTGACTCAGTTGACACCGCTCCGGCCGCCAGGATCACATATGTGATAACCTGCAGATGAAATTTACATGAGAGAGATACATAAAGCAGCTGTATAAGCCAACTCTATGGTTTAAGATGGCAAAACCTGGTCAAGGAGGAAGAAAGACCAAGCTCGAGACATGGTTGATGGACGAGGCATAGCTGCAACAACAGCTGAAAGGAGGGAATAACCAGCACAAATACCATTGGCATGTACCAAATACCTAATCAAAATTGTGAAGAAAAAAAATCAAAATTTATACTCAAGTTAATCCAAAGAAAAAAATGGATCAGCTGAAAATTATACTTTAAACTTGAGGTATAACTTAATTTACCTGAAGGCTCCAAGATCAGAGTAGTTGAGGGAGCCATAGTCATTAGATTGGGAATCTTTGAGCATTATGACAAGGGCAACCACAGAAAGAGCCACAGGCAGCAGTCTGAGCAAAGTTTCCACGGTTCGAATGCCTGTGCTTCCATTCTCATCATCATTTGCAGACCCAATTTCCATTGGAGAGCTACCAACTATTGTATTATTTCCTTTCTCCCTCCTATCCTCCATCATTTGTTAAGTATCTAGTTTTCTTTCTCTTTCTGGCTTTTTAATTTCCAAGACTAGGCTTCGAGTTAAAGAAAGAGAGAACAGTGAGAAGAGGTGTTGAAACTCTCTCACTACTTATTAAAGAAGCTTTAGGTAAAGTGGGTGGTGCTGCATTGAATGCTCATCAAAGCATTCCACACTTTCCCATGCGCTTCAATGAAATTAAGAGAGCCCCCAAAGGTATGGAAAGCTCATCTTCATCTCTTTGGTCTTAATTTGAGCAAAACAGTCAAAGGAAGCTGGCTGAGGTCTTTTGGGTAGAAGTGTTGTTGGGGCCATTCCTCAAGATGTGGACACTATGAGACCAACAAAGCAAAAAAAGTACTCCTAATTCTAAACATTCTTGTAAATTGTAATTGGCAATGGGTCGCAATTGTAAATGATTAGGCGCCTTGTTCTGTTTTATTGATGCTGTAATAATAGAGATATTGTACCAGTAATTCTCTCACAAGCACCTGCTTATCATTACTCCATTGACATATCACTCTAAAAACGTTGAATGATCAGAGGTGGGAATCATTTCCAGAATGCAATGAAGTTAACCAGTTAATTGTTTAGAGAAGGCCAAGGCCATATATCTACCAAACAGCCCATGTGATCTTGTCTCAGACCAGACTTAATTACTTCAATTTCGCGACGGAATTTCTCGTATCTAATCTTCAGTCTTAATTAGCTCCATATATTATGTTTTCAACTTAGAGCAATTCTGCCTCCTCCCTTTCGACCAATTTTTAAAGCACATCAGAAATTTTTTTCTGCTGGTCCCTTGAGCTATTTAGTGAACCATATATATATTGAGGCCATGCCCATCTCAAAACCGACCTTCTTTCTTAATATCATCCACAGTGCTTGCAAGTTTTTTCAATTTTTGATAATGGAAATCTTTAACGGGAATAGCTTGCAAAGCTTTGACAATCAAGAATATAATATGAGGACTTGACAATTACCGAACAAAGTCAGCAATTTTTGGTATAATATCCCCATACTCTAGTTTCAGAGAAAGTTGGTTTAAATCCCCTCTCAAGATGCATCCCCATCAATATTGCCATGTGGTTTGTCCGTTGAACTTGTTGACAGTGGCCTAAAATCTCAGGGTTCATTAGATTTCGCACAAGCATTTTGAGTTTCGCATTGCTTTTTTCGTGTATGAGTAATATGTTGCAAAAAGTTACCCACGTACAACAGCGGAATCTTGGATTGAAAGCCTCCGAATCTTTGATACAGACCACAAAGAGGTAGTTGGAGATTGACTTCAAGTTATGCCTCCTCCCATATTTAAGTTAGAGATGAGAGATGAATTTGACACAATTTCAACGGTGGTTACAGATTCCTTTTTATTGGCCATAGAAGGTCAATCCATGGTGGAGTGAAGGAAGCAAATTGCATTTGTGATTGAGGGTAGGCTAATTGTCATGTCAAAAAGCGATTGAGACCATATTGACATTAGATTGTGTATTGACTTTTACGATATAATCGACATTTAATTGATAAAATGGCCATTTCGATTTGTCTTTTGGTGAGCCCATGATTTGACCAATTAGTCATTGCCAAATCCTCCTTTGGAGGAGTTTGGGAGCTGGGTAGAAAGTGACAAGATACTTGATAATATATGGTGGTTTCACTTTGGTGTTACAATTGTACTAACGCTTACCCTTTTAAGAGTCATGGAGAGAATTCACTTGTTGATAAATAAATAAAAATATTGAAATAAACAAGCAATCAACCACCACAATAAACCAACCAATTAAACATAATTTAAACACTTAATTGAAACTAAAAATCTCAACAAATTCACAGCACCCTTAATACACTCATAACATATCTTTCACTAGGACGACTTTTACTAATTTTGTCCAAAATTCAGAATTGAATATACAATTTTGATTTTGGTTACAAATTAATAAAGGTTTTTTTACTTTTAATTAAGTTATCAATCTATTATTGATATTAATATAATGGATAGTGAGATGTAAATATATTAAATTAAAGTTGTGAGCGGTGAAAACTATGAGTTAGTGAAATATAATATTTTAAATTAATGAGATTATTAATGAAACTTTGAATAAAAAATATATTTATTTTTAAAAAAATGAGCATTCAATTTCACATAAACTAAATTAGAAATGTCAAAGTTCAATTATGAGCAGAGAAAGTATTTCATAAATGCTTTAAAATAAATAAAATAAATAAAAGGGAACACGAGGATTGACGGGTAATTAAATGATGAAGATGGCCTTGGACCTGGAGGGTTTTTCACTTGATTTGGGACATTATCTCATTCCTTCTGTATCATTTGATACGTAAGTAAAGGGAAAATTCCCTACAATTATTGAGTGTAAGACTGATGCAGTAATGTGGGTCTTTCTAAAATTGAATGCATTAACAGATGAACCTGTCACCATTACACAAATGCTTCATATAATATAAGGCCGTTCTTGAAGGTGGGACATGAGAAAAGTTCAAAATTAAATTTCATTTTCACTAATAAAATGATTTGCTGAAAATCACATATAACAAAAGCAAGATTTAATGTGAAGTTTAATTATTGTTCAATGAATTATTGATGTGACAAAATAATACTATATGGCCTTCTCTGTCATACTCTCAGCATCCCCTATGAGCAAACGAGGTAGTCATCAAGTACCAACATGAAGCAGAACTAGAGTACATAATGTACCAAAACATTATGTAATTTCCTCTTATTGCCTTTGTGGTTTCTACACTGAAATTGAACATCTTATCCATTCGCCCATCCAATTGGCTTCAATTTCAACTTAATTCTTGAAAATATTAAAAGATCCCAATTAAGTTTTTATTTTTCAAAATTAGCAACTGGGTTTCTTTTTTTTTTTTTTTTTGATACGTTGAATGGAGTTTTTTTTATTTGTAAAGGAAATTTCTTTTACGTCCTTCTGTTTATTTTAATAGAAGAAGGTACAAGGACTTAATGGAGAGGTTTTTTTCGCCAAAAAAATTAAAAGGAAAAAGCGGATAGGGTTGCTAATTTTAAAAAAGAAATTTTGATTGAAGATTTTTTAACATTTTCAGGGAGTAAATTACAGTTCTGGATATTTTTTACACATTTTTTAGGAGACAAAATTATACTATTTTTTCTTCAACACTCTAAACCTTAAACCATTAAAGGAAATTCTTCTTTTCTTTTATTTTTCTCTGAAAAGCTATTACTTTACATTTCCTTTTCTTTTTCAATTAAAAACCTTAATCTTATCTTCAAAAATCTAAAAAGAAAAAATCCCTAAATTTGAAGTCAAGAAAACAAGGAAAGAAAAAAAGAGGACCCCCCCGACCTAATTTCCTCCACTTTCAGAGATCACGTAATATCCTTTTTTCTTTTTTTCTTTTTTTGTCCTTTGGATAAGTCATAACATCTATCTATTACTCCATCCTCAGGACTACAATCAAGTCCCACAATCTATTTTATCCCATGATTCATTTGTCGTAAAAATCAGTATAATATATCACTAAAGTTAATAGTCTTTTTAAATTTTTCTCTAAAATGCAAATGTCTTAAAGTCATGATATATATATATATATTCATATCAATGTCAACAATGATGTCTTCTCTTTATTGTTTGTTTATCATGTTAACTTACCAATTGGAGGTTATCCCACTCCACTTTTGGAGAAATTTACTAATTAGCAAATTACATGTAGACGATGAAATAAGATGCTGACATTATATATTAGAAATGACTTTTCAATTTAATTTCGATTCATTTGATTTTCATCTTATGTGGATTCAACATTACAGTTATTAATTGTCTCATGGTAAAATTTGTTCAATGTTAACATTATAGTGTAGCAATGGAGATGTTCTCTCATGGACAAAATGGTAGATTGAAGATTTAGATAATTAGACCACATAATGATTTTACCAGTAAAATAATTATTGTTTGTACTTTGTTCTAAAATAAATTAAAAAAATTCATTGTAATTATTTGTTTACTCCTATTATGTATGTGTGTATATATATATATATATATATATATATATCAGACCAAATGAAACTATTTATCTTTTCAAATTCTTATGAAAATGGTTATTACAGTAATAGAAGTTCGTATAATTATGAAAATTGAGAAGAAGAGCAATGGTAATTGTAACATATAAGGTTATATAGGAGAAAAAAAATCTAATTTTCATGTAAAGAAAGGTAAGAAAAAAGTAAGGAAAGTTTAAAAAAACAGAGGATAGATCACAAAATTTTGGTTTTTCCAATTCAAATTCAATCTCTACATATTTATTTTATGATTTTTAGAATTAAATGTTCAATATTAATATATATATATATATATAATTTTTATTTGAAGTTATTTTAATACTAAGATTAAAAAAAATTGGCTGAATATAAGTGTCAGTAATAAAAATTACATTAAGAAATTTAATGAATAGAATTACAAATAATTACAATTATATGGATAAATGTATGTCCATGGATATCCATAAACTATTTAGATACAAACCATTTATAAGTGGATCATAAATGAATTGAATTTAAATGAATTAATATTCATTTAAATTTATCTAAATGGATTTGAACATTTACATTGCAACCTATACCTACACTCTCCCTGAAGTTGCTGCTCCTATTCTTGAGAAACTTCCTTGTAATTTATCTAATTTCTTTGGCATATCTTCGTTTTTTTCTCATGTTTATCCAATTCCTAACTAAATTTTGTATTTGACGAGGGTAAGGATTAAGAAGATCAATTAAGTAATTAGTGAAGTGATTCAAGAAAGT
Organism: Apocynum venetum; assembly: GCA_019593545.1. Classification (NCBI taxonomy): domain Eukaryota; kingdom Viridiplantae; phylum Streptophyta; class Magnoliopsida; order Gentianales; family Apocynaceae; genus Apocynum; species Apocynum venetum. The sequence goes on from SRSM01000448.1 coordinate 38,515, forward strand.
TTGACTCAAGTTAATTTGATTGATCATAAGAAATTTAAGCTCAATGCAAAGCATAGATCTACCAAACCCAAAAACTAAGTTTCAGATTTATTATTTACTTTATGTAGTTTTCATAAGTCATTCAAAGAGTGGTCAAAAGTCTTATCAAATAGTCAAGACTCTAAATCAGAGTTATTAACGATTTCCTAGTTTCCAAAGCGTCTCAGTTGTTGGATTATTTACTTAGTCTCTTTCTAAAGCAAGACTTTTTCCTTTTTATATGTAATTATCGTCCATGAATAAACCAGAATTTCTAGCAATTGGTGAGATAATTTTTTCTTTGTTTTTTTAAGAACTACTTGGACTTATCAAGTATTTGTATCTATGGCGTTCATTCCAATCATATTTGGGTGGATTGATTGTAATTTTCTTATATCGAGATTCTTGCTTGTCCTATAAATAACTGATCGATATTTCCACCTAAGCCACCTACTTAGAAACATCCTTTAACGTCTATTTTGATTCGGATTTTATCACCCAATTGGTGAGGCACGTATCAGTATTTTCTTTCAATTTCACATTCATTTCTTAACTTTCCAATAGCTTTTATAGAGTGGCATATGAGGTTTTATAAAAGGTCCGATAATTCCTTATTGTACTATTATTATCTTCAAGGTTAACTTCAGGTGTATTAATAAGAAAATAACAGTATTCTCTTCCTTTTCTTTGGTGATTTTCATGTTGTTCTGTTACCAAGTTTATCCTTTTCTTGCGAGATTTGATTTGAAAGGGATAGGGAGGGCACTTGCCATTGTGTAGATATGTCTATACAAACATAGAGAAAATGAGAAATATATAGAGAGAAAATGCTCTGCAAAAGAGATAGAAAATTGGAAAAAAGATGATGAAAAAAATTTGAAGATTGGTGATTCTAGAAGTTGGCTTCCAGGAATTTTCATGGTGTTTGCTGTGTAGCTTCTATGTGGCTTCATGTTGGAGGTTTGGGGCAAAAGGGCTGGCAATGGGGCGGGCGAGGGCTCGGACCCTTACCTTCACCCTGGCGCCCGATTAGAAATATTGTTTTCATCCCTAGCTTAATCATACTCGGAATCCTCGTCCTTGCGAGGAGAAAACACCCCCTATCCCTGCCATCTACCCCCAATTCCCCGCGCCCCACCCACAATATCCACTTTCCCTGCTTTGTACCCATCTACCCAATAGTTATATAGTTAATAATAGAAATTCATTTAAATCAATATAGTTAATAATATAGCTCATAATTACATTTTTTTAATATTTTAAGGTTGCTTAGATAATAATATAATTATTTCAATCTACATAGTTAATAACATAAACTCATTTTATTCTACGTAGTTAATAATATTTCTCATTTTAATCTATATAGTTAATAATATAAATTTAGTTTAATCTATATAATTAATAATATAACTCATAATGTCATATATGAGTTTATTATCTTTATATACATTTATAAGCAGTTGATGTATATTTATACTAAGGCTGCAAACGAGTCGAGCTCTGACCGAGCTGCTCGACTCGTTTGCTCTGACTCGAGTTCGGACAAACTCGAGTTTGAGTCGAGCTCGAGCCGGCTCGTTAAAAATTCGAGTCGAGCTCGAGCCCAAAATTAGTTGGCTCATGGTTCGTCGAGTCGCTCGCGAGCCAAATAAATAAATATTTTTTATATTTTTTTAGATTTTTTTCAATTTTTTAATTATTTTTAGTTATATTTTATTCGAGCTCGAGTCAAGCTCGATCTTGTTAAAAATTTCACGAGCCGAACTCGAGCTCGAATTCTCAAGCTCGATCGAGCTCGACTCGGCTCGTTTGCACTCCTAATTTATACACATATATATATATATATATATATATAACTATAAATATAATTAATAATGAGTATTTGATAAAAATAAATATAAATAATTATATGTTAAGAATTTTATAATAAGAATATATGTATGATATATGCATAATAAACAATATAACATATATACTAATATGTGAGTACTCAGCGCAATATTACACCTCCATCCTCATCTCTATCCCGTTTAAACTTAGATAATCTCTGTCCCCGTCAAGGCAGAGGTTGTGTGTATCTGCCTAACTTGGCTTTTTTGCCCACTCAGACAAATGCATTTGGGTAGATGAATTTTCATATGCCTATCTCGAGTTGTGTTTAACTCCTGTTCAAAGTTGTTGCTATCTCCAGTTGTGTGTGCTTATACAATTTTCAGTTGGGGAATTCATCTTACCCTCTCTATGATCATTGCACTTTAACCCTATGAAGACTAAAATACCTTAAAAAAAGTGATTTTTGGATAGAGCTAACAGAGCGAGCAAGTTGACAGAATGATTTTAGTTAGTAGCCCCCTTTTTATGAAGTACGGTGAGATTTTTGCAAAAAAGAGTAAGATAACTAAAAACTTGAGTCATTAAAGTATGTTAATCAATTTTGTTATTCACTCTTATAATAACTATAAATGCTACCATGACTCCATGAACATATGTATCCTACATGAATTGGTAAGTTAAATTATTTCTTTCATTCAACTAAACATCCATTATTACTTAATACAAGGATTAAGCACACTTTTTAACTATTAGTAAGTTAATTATATTGTCTTTGTTATTCTTAATGTGATTAATAGTGAATTTATGTTTATTAGCTAGCTAAATATGAATTTTTTATAGTCAAATCTTAAATGAAAAATATGATTATTTTAGAAAATTAAATATTCGATTTTAAATATTCTAAATAGAAAAATAATTAAATAAATAAAGTATATGATTTTTGTTTGAATCTTATTTTTATTTTTACATTGTTTTCATGGCTTGCTTCAATTTTTCTAGAAAGGTGTAAAAGGGAAAAAAATAGTAAAAAACATACTAAAAATATTTTTCCGCTTTTTAAGTTTTAAAATTTCAAAAGATTGTACGTTATTATTAAATGTTAAAATAGTAAAGAACTAATAAGAGTAGTGTCTCACGAGAGAAACCAGGAGGTCCTAATTACAAGCTTCCTAAATTTTGGTCCACTGTGTGTTTTTTTAGAGAACAAGTTTGGATTGATTGTGATCTATATCTACCCTATAGCACGCTTTGGTTCTTGATTTTTTTTTTTTTTTTTTTTTAACAGCCGAATATCATTAAAAGTGCTCAAAAGGTATCAGAATAGGCTTCTAAACTAATGAAACCTGAAGCCATCAGCCAGAAATAAAAAACAAAAAGAGAGTCTGGCACAAGTACACAGATTACAGCAAGAGAACCACAAACCCAACCAAACAACTGGGCGCACAAATTGACCAGTAATAAATTCAACTTTTATCATTTTTTTTTTATAAAAAACAAAAAATCCAATTTGGTTGAGTCAAGAAGCTGGGGACTTGAGTAAATTTCACTAGTCCTAATTCTATCACTCAGGTCAATGATGAGGCTGTACTCAATTGAGTAAAATTCAAACGAATTATAAAACCTAAATGAAAATAACCAATGTAGGGGTAGAAAAATCTGTAAAAGCAGGACTAATGGGGACTTAAATACCATTTTTCTACCAATAATGTGAAGCAATGCCCCAACTGTTAGCTCAACCACACATTTCCATCATCATCAACCTCCAAGCTAGTGAAAGAAGGATAACAATAATAATTTATCATTGCTTGCAAGCAGAGATGCATCTGAAGCTTCTTCAAATTCGCCAGGGCCATCTTTCATATCCCCAGCTTTATCCCTCTTTCTCCCGTGTTCGACAAGATTTTCCGAGAGTTTCTGCTGTAAAGCTTAAAGAAACGCCCAAACTCAAATTGAAATGCCGCAAGCAAATGGGAGCGGCTATGGCATTGCCATCTTCATCTCTGCTTCCTGCTGCACCAATCATATTCAAACCAATTTCCGCATCGCTTTCGCCATTGGATTTGACTGAAGAAAACATCAATCGGGTCCTTGCTGATGCAAAAGTTGAGGCAAGTTCTCTGTGTATATATTCCTTGCCCCCCTTCTTGTTTTCCCCTCTGCTGTCAGGAGCTTCGAGCTTACAATATTCAATTATTCTCTGCAGTTGGGACAGCTTTTTGATAATTCAGTTGGCATAACAGGTGATTCCTTAGCTTATAATGCATTTGCTGTCTTCATCTGTTTTGAATTTTCAAGTTTTGTGCTTATGCAAAGAAGATTAATCGCATATGAGCAGGAAAAGCAGAATTGGCTGAAATGGATGGACCCTTTGTGAAGATTAGATTGAGTGGGCGGTTTTGGCACCAACGCTCTGTTGTTTTAGCCAGATTGGGCAATTATTTGAAGGAGAGGATTCCTGTGAGTCACTTACTTTTTCTTTCCTATCAAATAGTCTATCATTAGGTTCCCTCCTCCCCACAGTGATGGTCTGCTGGGTGAAGGAGCAAGCTGGACCCCGGAGACCGTCCTCTGCATTCTTTGCAGTTTCCCAGCATCCAAATTTAACAACAATAGATTTAACTAAACCACAAGCTCTTTCTTTTTCCAGGAAATCTTGGAGGTAGATATAGAAGATGAGAAGCAATTGGATGATAGCCCTGAAAATTTCTAGAAAAGCTGTTCTTATTGCTTTTTTTCCAGGGACTCTCATCACCGCAACAAGATTTTGTTTTGGTTTATGTCATCAATGAGTGCTATGAATAACCATTTGTCCATGGTGTATTATTTTAAAGCAAAGAGTATTTCCCTTCCTGACGTCTTCAGATTCAGGCAAATTGCCATGACATGTACATTTTTTTCCAATGATTTAATTTATCTAAACCAGAAAAACGTATCACAACAACAAAGGCATATTGTACTAAGACATGCAACCGAAAATTACAAAAGAAAGAAATTATTGCATTGAAATATACAACTCAGGAATTATTATTTATTTCAAGGTTGTGTTTGAAAACCCCATTCCAACCGCTGAAAATCTACTAGTCAGCATGTAGGCCTGCTGAGAAGTGCAGTCCAGCTGTAATAGATGGTGAAATATGAATCCTTCCTCATTCTCTAATGAGAACAAGACTATGATCAAAGCCTGCGACAGCTTGCATTACTTCAAAACCTTCAAAGTATTCGACCAGCATAGGTTCAGCTTCATCAACTGAGCTGCCCAACCCGAGTCTCCCATTTCTACCACAGCCCCAAGTCCAAAGCTCGCTCTTATCTGTAACAACCATAGAATGTGCCCTCCCTCCTGATACTGCAATAGGTGTTTCATTGGCAAGCCCCTCAACCACCAGAGGAACATTTTCTGGACCATCTCTCCCAAGTTGAGAATTGCAGTTCCATCCCCATGACACAAGGATTGGTTTCTCTACTGCAATGCCTGATGATTGAACATGACAAATGGCCAAAGAATGTCCCATGCCTGATGCTAGAGAAAGAGGATCGAATTTTATGTCAACTGGATGCACTCCCAAATCTGGTTTCTCTCTACCTAACTGTCCATAAACATTGCTTCCACAGCTTAGAAGTGCACCATCATCTGATCAGAGAATCAGAAATCAGCACTGCATATCCATATGCATAAGACAAGCATCATATACAAATAGATAATACTTACAACAAAGGATTAAGGAATGATCAAGGCCACATGACACATCTACAACTTTGGTATCGTGTAGCTCTTCAATGACACTGGGCTTCCAGACGATTGGCATGTCTTTTTCTTTCTCAATACTTTCCAAGACGATCTTCTCAGCAGCTTCAAATCTTGAACCTGAAATTTCCTCAGATGATCCAAATTTACCAGCAACAGAATCTAGTGGAGAGGACTCCAAAGACTTTCCAATCTTGCCTAATCTACCATCAGCATAATAACCCCAGCCAAATAGTTTGCCTTCTTTAGTCAATGCAAGTGCATGCCCCCAACCTAGTGATACCTGCAACTACATATGAATGTTAGAAAATTCCCTGCTTCAAAGGACAAATGACATTAATTCAAAATGCTGAAGTTTTTGTTTACTTAAGTGTAGTTAAAAGTGTACTAAAATATCTGTTAAGAAGTTGTGAACTAATATTCTTCTACCTCAAGAACAATATGAGACCACCTTAACTATATCTTCTCCAACAAGTGCTTCAACTCTAGCAGGGAGAAGAGCTTCAGTTATTCCTTCTCCGATACCTAGCTGCCCACGCTTGGACTTCCCCCAGACCCAGAGGGAACCATCATCTCCAATAGCAGCAGAAATGGCACCAGATGCAAATACTGCCTGAACTGTAACTTCACCCAACCCTTCTACTCTTTTAGGTTCATTCCATGCCTCTCTAGAGTAAATTCAATGGAAAATCAGAGCAAGGAAAATGGAGGGGGAAAGCTTTAGCATACTTCTATTAGATTGCAAAAAATAATATAACTTGAGAGGTATTCTTTTTCAATTGTAACTATGGAAAGAATGCTATTTTCAAGGTTTTCTAACACATGAGGAGACCAGTAAAAGAGAAACTAAAATTACACAGAGGTGTGGTACAAGATTGATTTTGAGGCTTACATGCATATGGGAACAGTAATAAATTTTCTCTACTTGCAACCACCATTAAAGAACATAATCAACTAAATCTTGAATTATTGATAGAATAAATAAGAACCACATGATCAAAAGAAAAGAAAAGAAAAGAAAAGAATACAAAACAAGGCAAATGCATCCCTAGGTTTTGATTTTAGTTAGAGCAGAAAGTTATTTCATTTATGACCAAAAACTCTTTTAACGTATAAGATGCTGCTTCATTATGAGGGCGGCTGTATCACTTTAAAGTTCTAATTGATCTGATGCAAAGGGATGTTTCTATTGCATGGTCCTTAAACCACTTAACATTTGCAATATTAACCATTTCCTTTACACTGTCAACACCCAAGTGTTAGCTTCAAGACCATGTTTCACATGGTACATCCATTGAAACAGAGTTTGAAAAACGAAAGACCTCTGGATATACACTTGTCACTCTTTGCTCTCCCAAAAAAGAAAGACTATGAGCTCTTAAGACGAGTCTGGAGAAGGGGGAGAGGGAGCGTAAAAATTGGAGCTCAAACTCTATTTGCATGCATACACAAATTTGTCAAGGAAGAAAGATGGCCTTTGGACAGATAACAAGTGCATCATTAAACTATCTACTTTTAAGTAATCTAAATACTCTAACTCCAAGCTTCCCCAACACAAATCCCATCACAGATGGCGCAAAACATTATGCATTTGCATCACTTAATTGTTCCTATATGGTCCTGGTACAAGAAGAGATCGTATATAGAAATGCATAAATCCACAATCATCATAAAGGGGATTAAGGAGACCAATTGCTGCTTGCATTATGTAGGGAAGAAAACCATCAATTCAACCAAAAGTATACCTCTTTCTTCTTATGTTTATGAAATATGGGTAATATAACTAATTCTTATCACAGAAACTCTTCAATTACCTTGAAAAATCAACAGTCAGTTCACATCTTAAGCACTAGGATCAATGCAAGCACTACACAGAACAATATTTGCCAATAAATCTAGAGTTTACATGAGATACTCGGCAAGAAAAGTGAAAATTGAGGTATAAAAGTACGATAAACTTAAAAGAAACTGAAATATTCATCATTCTCAGCTCGTTATCCATTACCGAATTGAAATACGAGGCACTTAAGATTTAGCGGATCACTTTAAATTTAACCACAGCTAAAAGAAACAACCTTGGAGAAAGAGGGTGGCGGCCCAGCTGAGATTCATTGTTACGTCCCCAAGCCCAGACATGGCCCTCAGAGGTGACGGCGAGGGAGTGGTAATGGCCGGCGGCAATGCTGGAGATATTGGACGGCAGGCCAGGAATAGGAGTGGGCTCGTAGGCATCAGAGCCCAGGCCCATTAGGGACGTAGGCAGGCCCAATGACCCATGGCTTCCGTCTCCAAAGCTCATTACAGTTGTTTTGCTTCCGTAGCCGCCGGCGGACATCCATCGGCGAGTCCAACGGGATGAGAGAGCCGGTATGGGTCGGGGCCCGAACTTTAACAGTCTGAGCATACTTGAACGTGGCAACTGGCCTACGCAAAGTTACTATGTTTTACCGATGACTTAAAACAATTAGAGTGCCTGTTAAATACACCGCCCCTCTTACCTCATACCACTGATACCTTTACCTTTCTCTCTCAAAATAATTCTTTGAATAGTTTGAAAACAAATGAAGTCGATTTTGATTCCCATCTATTGAAAACGAACTATATTTCTCGTCTATTTTCTTGAATTCACACATTTATTTTAAAATTTAATTGAGTTTCAAATTGTTCTCATAATTTAAAAAGGGATTTGATTTGTCCACACAATTTGGAGGGAGATTTGATTTTGGGAAAATTGGATTCGTCTGGATGGATAAAAAGTATTTGTCTGCAGGTTTTGAGGATAAACCCCTCTTGTCCGCGCGGGTCAACGCAGGCAAACAAGGTCATCATATACATATACGGGTTGGGCAGGGTCAATTTTTCCCCAGTTTCCTAATGTTCTTGTTATTCATGTTTATAAATATAGATTGCACATTTAATTACACATGCCATATTTCAGGAATAAGTTGTTTTGTCCTGACCCGTTATTATATTAATTACACTAAATTAGTCTTAACTAAACTAATTTCATATCATATTTGTTTTAATTAAACTTAACTAAATAAACTAATTAATTAAATTCCACATATCATACTCAAATATATAAAAGTCCAACATGTTACTACATTAATTACACTAAATTAGTCTTAACTAAACTAAATTCAACTCATATTTGTTTTCATTAATCTTAAATAATTAAACTAATTAATTAAATTCAACTAATATTACTCAACTAATTAAAATAAACTATTCTAAACTAAACTATATTAATATAATATTTATGTCAAATTTTTTTAAAAAAAAGGCAGGGTCCATTCTTAAACTAATTAACCTAAACTATTATAAATTAAAATAAATTAAATTAATATTTTTAAAATCTAAACTAAAGTAATTAAACTCAAATATTTTTTAAAGAAAAAGCTTGAACCATTACTTTAGTTAAAATAAACTATTCTAAACTAAATTATATTAAAATAAAAACATGACTCATTACTAAACTATTTAAACTACTAAATTATTCTTAACTAAAGTAAATTAAATTCATAGTTCTTTAAATTAAATTTCACTAATTAAAACAAAGAAAATAACTAATTAAATTAATATATGCTTTTAAATTAACTAAATGAATTTATTAAACTAATAAAAAGTAGGTCGGCCCGTCTATACAAGCACGCGAACGGACCAAGCCCATCCGGTCCACTAGGAGGAGCAACAAATGAGCGTTGAGTTTTCTTCATCGATTTCTTCATTTTTCAACAATTTTCATCATATTTAATCCATATAAACACAAATACATCATATACAAATAATCTTCATTCATTAAAATTAAGTTTCACGCATCAAATTAAAATATTTTATTAATTCAAATCATATATAAACTAACCTCATTTTCTTCAATTTTAACAAATTAAATTTACAAATTTTATATAGTAAATGATAAAATAAGTTAGATCGTAAAAAAACTAATCTTTTTAGACATTTGTTTTATTGAAAAGGTTTTGATTTGTCAATTTTTGTAAAGATTTGAGAGATTTTATGATAGAGAGATAAAGTAGAGGAAGAGAGAGAAAGGGTTTAAGGGTAAAAATAAAATTTGGAATGTGCATTTGATAAGCATACTCCAAAAATGTTAAGTTTTAGGATGACTCAAGTAATGTTGTGTTTTTATTATTTTGTTCATTGCCTTCACCATTTTTCCCTTCTTTTATTTTCCCTATTGAGACAACCTTTACCTTTTATTTGAAGGGTTAACACCAATTGAGTATTTCTTGGGAGATTTAGATTCATAACATACTTTTATTTGTTCTTTTTGGTCTTCAATGATTTGTTTAGTAAAAGACATAAAAGATTCCATTTATTTGAAGGGGAGAATATATCATGAAAAATAATTACATAATCAAATTTTAGAGTTTATATTTTACGCGCATAAGATACTAAATTATGGGGTAAATAATTAAGATCACCATCTACATGCATAGATGATGGTATTGAAGTTTGTTGCATGGTGATTGGAAATGAGTCCTAAAAATGATCAAGAGGGAAAATTCCATATTCTTTGGCATCACACTATGATCATTTTTATCTCTTTTAATTCATAAGTGTTCGTGATCGATAGATATAGATTAAATTAATAGTGATAAATTCTTAAATCGTTAATAAACCAAGCTTTAATTCATAAGTATGAGTCTCAACTAAATAGTCAATGAAAGTTGACTAGTCCGTAAAACTTTTTCTTTTTATGCATGAATATAAAAAGGATTTAATTCCAACAAGTGTTTGGCTAAACTAGAAAAGATAATGGAAATGGAATGACTTTGATTGAAACAAACAACTTGCACATAAGTAGGGGCATTCCAGCCGAATAAGCATACTCGTAACCTAAACTCAAAATTAAGCAAGGACTTGCATGACCTAAAAAGCTAATATAAGAAAGCTATAAGGAAAGATGTAACAAAGACTAAAAATAAAAAATAAAGAGAAGGCATCCTATGAGAAAATTCAAAAGAGAATATAAAAAATATTTCGTTAATTTATACTATAAAATTTAATAAATTTTAATATACATAAACATAGTAACTAAGAGAATTAATTTAAAATAAAAATAATATTTTCAAAAAAAAAAATTATCCAATACTCCATCTATAAGCTATGATTCAACGACTCAATTGTTAATATGAGTCTTAGTAGGCGCTGGATTCAAAAGAGATTCATTAAATTGTCAACTCATTTATTTATTTTGTTTTGGGTTACAATTTATCAACCTCAAGGAATCATGATTCTTCCCCTCAAAAAAAAAAAAAAAAAAAAAAAAAACCTGAAAAAGGAATCATGATATGAATACAAAATTTGAAGATGACGGAGGCAGTCTAGATGCCATAGAGAGTATCTGAGATTTACTTGAACCAAGCTAATAATATATCTTATCCAAGTACTCATTCCACTTGTGCCAATTTTATTTGATAAGAAGATCCTAACTTTATCTGCAATTTAGGCATTCTTTATATCCACCACAATTTCAATTCTCTTACCCAGACCCCCAAAAATCTTCGGTGGCCCTTATTTGCTGCCCAGTGTTTATTCTTTCTAACCCCTTGTGGTATTCTTATTCAATAGAGTAGCCATTCTGAAAAACAATACTACGCACACAAATCGCCATCAAAATGGCAACTCAAGCATTGATCTCTTCATCGTCTATTACTGCTTCTGCAGAAGCCACCAGACAGATTCTTGGAGCAAGGTCTCTTCAATCATCCACAAGGAAAGTTTCCTTTGTTGTTCGAGCTGAATCTACGCCCCCTGTTAAGGTAACGTCTATCTTTCTACTTCTCCTTCTGCAGTCCAATTAACTCTCTTTTCCTCAAGTCTAGTTTAGGGAAGTTGGCTTACTGGAAACCCACTTTCATGCAATCATAATTGTTCTTGTTTTACCTTCCCTGACTGTAGAGAGAGCTTAATTAATGTTGAAATGACAACCTAAAGTACCTTCAACATTGTTAATGGGATATGCCATAAATCTTGAATTAGAAATTTACGTGTTTCTTTGCTCATGAAAGATGTTTCTAATTTTCAGCAAGGAGCTGACAGACAACTGTGGTTTGCATCCAAACAGAGCCTTTCTTACTTGGATGGCAGGTAATTCATGCAAAGCTTTGATTGCTCAACAAACAGATATCAAACAATGTAAGGTTTACATTGGCATTTTCAGAAATCCTTATTGAGATTGTATACTTGCAGTCTTCCTGGTGACTATGGATTTGATCCACTGGGGCTATCAGACCCTGAAGGTACCGGAGGCTTCATTGAACCGAAATGGCTAGCCTATGGAGAAGTCATTAATGGACGATATGCCATGTTGGGAGCAGTAGGAGCGATCGCACCTGAGATCCTTGGTAAAGCTGGCCTCATTCCACCTGAAACAGCTCTACCATGGTTCAAAACAGGAGTGATTCCTCCAGCTGGTACATACAACTATTGGGCTGACCCTTACACCTTATTTGTCCTGGAGATGGCACTCATGGGATTCGCTGAGCACAGGAGATTCCAGGACTGGGCTAAACCAGGATCTATGAGCAAGCAGTACTTCCTGGGATTTGAGAAATACTTGGGGGGCTCCGGTGACCCAGCATACCCGGGAGGGCCACTCTTCAACCCTCTGGGATTCGGAAAAGATGATAAATCACTTAAGGAGTTGAAGTTGAAGGAGATTAAGAATGGAAGGTTGGCCATGTTGGCAATATTGGGTTACTTTGTACAAGGATTGGTGACTGGAGTTGGACCTTACCAAAACCTTCTGGATCATTTGTCTGATCCAGTGAACAACAACGTATTGACCAGCCTCAAATTCCACTAAAATGGCAGCAGCTCCCTTCTCTCCCTACCTTTTCCCCTCTATCAGATTGTAACTCATGTGCAGATATTTTCAGCATGTCATCTGTAATCTGTAACAAAAGACATGTTCAGGCCCTTGAAACCGTGAACAATTCAGAGCTCAGTGAAAAGTTTGTAGTTAATGCCTGTGCTAGACTCACATCCTATCATATGTATACTCACTGCACTAATATACTCGGCCAAAATACTCATCAATAATCAGATCAACCTAATACAAGACTTAAAAGGCTCAAACATAATGGAGAAAACATACTTTTCAATGTTGACTATAATAGGCATAACAGCAAAGACAGTGTCAGTTCTCTAATCATAAATGGAGGGATAGGAAATGAGTAATGCACTACAGTAACATTTCTTCAATTACCAATGATATGATATCTCTCATAATCTCATTAATACGGTAACTACTTCCATCTAATTGCAAATCAAATGACAATTTCAGAGGTGCATCTCTCATAGCTAATCTTATAGGACAAGAATAAATATAACACGAAAACGAGTGAGGAGAACAATGAAGCATTTAAACAGTGCGATGACTGTGATGTATAGACTTTGTTTCTAACTCAATGCATATATGGCTTTTGTTCTAGACATACATCGTCCCAGAAGGGGAAAAAAAAAAAAGATTTGTAGCTAGGCCTTCCTAGCCACCCTAGGAAACAACCTACCAGATCATCAAAACTAGCAGGAAGTAAAATAACCTAAACCCAGTCGTAACAATTATAGCTACCATGCATTAAAGGTCACTATCCAAGAATATTCATAATTAACCATTTAAGCAGCCTCAGCAACAGCCTCAGCACCAGTGGCAGCTTCAAGCCTGCAACTAAACAATATCAACATTTAGTATACAAACATTGGGTAACAACACATGAATGGGGGAATCCTTAAATAACCAACTCTGGGAGAAAAAGAAGGACGCACGATATAACAAGAGAAGAAATGAGAAAGAAAATTAAATCGAAAGGCAAAGACAATTCTTCATGCCAAATAGAGAGCAACATTCAATTTAAGTCATCAAGAAGCTCAAATTACACCACTGTATTCCTTTAGTTTTCAGTAAGTCTTCTAAAGTTGGAAAGGAAGGAAAAGATCTAGTCAGTAAAAGATCATTTCAGTATTACTTCTCAGAGAACCGAGTATCATACGGAATTTCTACTCAAGTTACTCTTACCGAAGCTAGGAATAAGAGAATCCGGCAATAAATTAATGACTTTTTATTCACCATATGGTTTCAACAAATTTACTAGTAACCAAAATTTCTTGTGCATTACTTAAACTAACATTGCAGGCAAGCTAGGGAATATTTAAATTTATGAAAAGGGCGGAGGAATCTCACTTTTTTTCTGATGGAAATGTTAAGATAATAAGAAAAAGTACTCCCTTGTAGAATTGGTCCATTTTTCACAATCTTCTTGCTGTAAAATTTTCAGGCAAATAGTAATACCCCTATCTCCCAAACAACTTCCCTCCCCTTCCCCCCACCCCCCTTTTTTTTTCGTGTTCAATGTGAGTAGTGTGGAAAGAATTAATAGAATATCCAAGTTCAGCAAATTAATGTTATCTGTAGAAACTTGTGATTCAAAATTAGGGGTTATGTGATGATCAATTCCAAAGAGGTCTACACCATTATTGTGAACTAGACAGCTAAATAACAATGTATTTCAAAATGCAACTCATAACAAAAACTAGTTGAAGTCATTTCTCTCTTTGGAATGAATAATAAGCAAATTGACAATTAACTCAAATAATAATAATCTGAATCATACACTTTCCCTACATTAAATAATGATTTCAAATTTGGGAAATACCAGAAGGGTTAAATCAGTAATGTATGTTGAAAACAAAGTAGCAAGAAATAGAACACCTACAAATTGTCAATATATAAACTCCAGGGAATTTACCTTTGAAGTCCTTCCCCGACCTCCATTCTTAAAAAGCTTCCAATCTTCACTGTTGAGCCAACATCCTTGGATAGGTTATCCAGTAATGTCTGCAGTAGTGTACAGAAAAATCAATTTAGAGCTATTTAAATTTGATAGTATAAGTAAAAATCCAGTTATTATGATTTGCATGTGTAACAAGAGACAAAGAGCATCAAACCCAGAAATTAATTGTTCAAAGTGACAACCAAGGCAGGACAAAATAATGCTCTAACAAAAAAGAGAAGAGGCTCAAAACTTTGTTGAGTTACCTTGGTCGATGAAAGATATGTAAAGCCATTATTGGCGAAAGGCGAAAGAAGTCAAGCTTTAATGAGCTGCTTTATGAAAGTGTTCATTTAAAGGATGGAAAATGGTAAGAAAGAATTATTAAAAAGAAGGAAAGGCAACTTAACACATAGCTAGAAGTTCAGAAAAGTAAGAGAGAATATTATAAAAGAATCACTTTCGAGTCAATAGACAAGTTGTTGCTTGAATATAGCCCAGCAACAGCTAAAAAGAATATCAATGTATAAATAAGGCAAGTTGACCCTCTCCATTGAACCCTCTAATCTACTTAACCCATGTCGCCATATATGTTGGCAAATCAACCTACTGAATATGAAAATCAGCAGCCTAGATCCTGATCATACGGAAGAGTGGTGGATTAACACTTTCACTGATGTGCCTCTTTGACCTATAAACGGGTAGAATTTGTTCCACAAAAGAGGGGCCTATGTTTCATAAGACTGGCAAATCCCACACACAAAAATACAAAAACCAACTCGAATTGATACGTGATTGTTTTAAGGACTTATATGGGTATAGTGATGAGAAAGTCTAGTTGCATTTTAAGATAAAATTTAAAACATAAAATGAAAAAATTTAATGTCTGGGAAGATAATATCACAAATACTGATTGACATGACCAGGACCAGAACTACTACCTCCGTTCTCAAATACTTGTCACAATTTGGAGAAAGTTCTAAATTTTATAGAGTTTGGAAGGAAAAGATCGAATTGACCCTTTTTGGACATGAAAAGGATATATGTGACTTGTTGGTAGATATGACAAAAAAAAAACATAAAAGAGAAAAAGGTAAAGTAAGAAAAAGTATAATAGATAGTATTTAATTTCATAAGATGGCAAATTTCTCTTCCTTTTTTTGTGGTGTGACGAGTATTTAACAGATGTAGCAGTGTGATGCCTACACTACTTACTTTATGTCTTTATTTTTCTCTCTTTCTTTTCTTTTTGGTTGAGAAAGAACTGTCTTTTCTTTCTGAGAGGAATATGCTACTATTGTGTTAAAAGTCTAATGATTATTCCTGTACAATCAAGTTATTAAATAGACTAGTAAGTCTTCTACAGTGTGCATACAAAATCAAGGTGCTCCATATTTTGACATCTGACAATATCTTAGCAACTAGTTAAGCAATTCTATTGAAGGAGACACTAACAACTTACATCTCTAATCCTAAACAAATCAAAAAGGTGAAGAATAAGGAAACTCAAAGCAGAGGATTATGATAAGAATATCCCAAGATGGAAAAGAATATGAAGTACCCTGAAGAAAAGAAGAGAGAATCATACCAAACAAACAAATCAAGTACACTCTCTAACTTCTAGAAATACGATAAACTACTAATAAACTTATGACAGAAAAAAACTATTTATCACCTAATAGAACAGTTACCTTCACATTTAGTGTATCATTGACAATGAACTTTTGCTCCATTAAAACAACTTCCTCAAAATACTTTCTCAGCCTTCCTTCAACCATTTTATCGATTGCCATCTGAGACTTTCCTGTACTTTCAGCCTGATAAAGAGAAGCAAATAAAAATTTTAATAATCTCAACTGGTATGAAATGCAAATGCAGGAGACACATATAATAGATTGACTATTGGATGATCATAACAAGAGAAGAATCTCTATCACCAGTAATCACATAGTGCCTTTTTCAATCCCTTACACTTCTGTCCATATATCTTTTTGCTTTTATTGGGAAGGATTCAAAACACTTGTTGGGGACAACATAAAAAACTAACCAGATAGAAATGAAGGATCACATACATAAAGATCTTCACAACAAGAAATATCAAGTTAAAAAATAAATATGAAAATTAAAGTAGCACTTGATGCTAACAGTAGTTGACGACGCAGCATTAAGTCCTAGGGACAGTGATGACATCAACAGTAAAGAATCTTTGTGAACACTCCACTAACAACCGCAATCATACAAGCTATGACAATAAAAACAAATCAAGACACAGATCTTCCAGTGCTTGTTTACAATTCACAAAGCCTTTCTCCTTCTTTTTTTTCTTTTAGGGGGCATACCTGGGACTTGAGGATTTCACGCTCACTTTCTATAGCCTCAGAAGAAACAAGTTCCTTTGTCAAGAACAGAGGTTTTGCTGCCACTACATGCATTGCTAGTTCTGATCCAACTCGATTGAGAGCATCCACTGAAGCATTTTTGTCCTCTACTTCAAGGGACAAAAGCCCAGCAATTCGACCCAAACCTAGAAAAAAAGGGAGAATTTTCATTGGTATAAATTTCTTTGAGTAGGAAAAAGAAATTAATAACATAATACATTTTGGAAAAGGTTGCAATTGCCTGAAAACAAGAGTATGTACCATGCATACAAGAATCAAGATTTACAGGAATTTTCAAAATATCTTCAATAAAAAAAGTGACAAATGTTATGTAACTCTACCAGGTTGTGGGCTTGTATGGAGATATGTTGAAATGACACCAAATGAAGGTGTCGGCATAGCAAAACCCCTTCTGAGTTTAACATTCTCTCCCATCATTGCAGCTACCTCAATTATTGCATTCTGAACAGTTTTCTCTCCACTTAATTTAGGATGATCAAAGTCAATTTTCATTTCCTGCAAACATTGAAGAATTATAAAGGGCTTAAGGCTCTGACTTCCAAGTGGAGCAGCTCAAGTTCTCATTAGACGGACAAAATTCTGGACAGAGCTCAAGTGAATTGATCTCAAGATGTGTTCCTGCATATCGTAGCTATTTGGTTGTTGCGGAAAGAATTAAAGCATTGAAACAAGGAAGATAAGAACCATGTTCATCAACTTTATTCCTACAAAGCTTTTTCTCCTAGTATGGGAACAAAATATCAAGTAGGTAGAAGGAATTAAAGAATAATAAATGTGAAGCCTCTCTTATGCCACTTTTAAATGCAATGGTATCTGAGGGTAACAATTTAGAAAATCAAAGAAGGTTTTCAGTACATTGTTGCAATTGCTAATCATATCAGAAGGCTAATTCTGGTGATAAAGAGGTAAAAGTAAAATGATCATATTTTACAGATCAAAGTCATGAATCAAGGTGAAACCTGGGTGGCTAATACAAGTAAACAATTAGCTTTCTGAGAAAATCAAATAAATCAAGAGAAACCTTCAGACATGAAGTAAAAGACTGCAATTCCTTTTCAGTAATGATAAACAAAAAGGATCCCCTACCTCCAACAACTCAGGTCCAACAGGAACTGCACCAGATGATTGCTGAGAACCTTCTGCAAGCAATGCTAATCTAGCTAGAGATAGGGCCTGGAGGATTATAAGTTTATCAGTAGAAATAATGTAAATGAACATAGCAAAATAGGAGAGTTCTTGTGACAATATTCAAAGGAATGAGGAACCAAGAGTGATACATCAGTTCACATCAATAACAGTTTCTGCGGTGGATAAAGGTCCACGGAAACTAATAATTTCTGTTCCAGAAATATCACACTTAGTTTCTCAAATATTGCAGAAGGTTGAAGGGGCCCAGAAGCTTCAAACTAACCAAGTATTGAAAAATTTCATTCCTGGCGACAAAGTCCGTTTCGCAATTAAGTTCAATTACAGCCACCTTCCTTTCATTTTGTGCCAGTGCCAGTAAACCCTCAGCAGCAGTTCTAGATGCTTTTTTCGATGCAAGAACCACCCCTCTTTTTCTCAGTTCCTTTTGTGCAGCTTCTGCATCAATTCACTAATATTTGTTAATTAAGAGCCATTATAGGTGGAAGAAGAATTGAAAAATCACCTAAAAAATGGTTCTTCAAACTTGCCTATGTCCCAGTTGGTATCAATAAGAGCAGACTTTACATCTTTAATAGGAGCACTTGTTCTTTCCCTCAGCTCCTTAATAAAACTCATTTGTCCAGAAGCAGAGACTTCAGCTGAATATCTTCTGAACGAAATTCCAAGGCCACAGTATGCATTTGTAAAATTAGAAGAAAAAAGGCTCCTGTTTTCTCTAAATTCAGAAATGGAATGCCTTTTATGAGCCACAGTAGAGTAGCCAAATCCAGAATGAATAGGATTATTCATCCTCTTACAAAGGATTAGAATAGGCCTTTTTATACCTGTGGCGAGACCCATTTTTATACGTAACACAAACCTGAAAAATTCAGCAAAAGACACATTGTTTAGATCCCATTGGCTTCTTAGATGTTTCAATCCAGGAAAACGAGAAAGAAAATGACTTTCATCTTATTGTTTGCTCTCCAAATATAAAACTATATTCATTGTTCCCTTTTTAATATATCATATGACTTCCATATCTCCAGTATAGTCCATAATTCTTTATGACACCTGTTTTCATATTTCTGCAGCATTTACTGAAAGCATATCAGCAAACAAACAACTACAATTGCTATAGGATTACAAATATGTCTTCTAATTTTACAACAAAGATTTAAATTTTGACAGCCACACAATAAAGAGTTCCACTTGGAAACATATACATGTAAGGACATGATTTTGAAGCTAATATAGAGAAATCAAAAGCAGTATGAAGAGAATAAAATAAAATAAAAATGGGAAATTTAGAGCAAACTAATAATTAAAACAGAACCAATATGCACCAAAACATTATTAGACAAATATATATACAAATAAATAAACATAACTAGCATTAAGGCTTCAATCCTTGGATGGATAGCGTTTAACAACAGGTCAGTCAGTGAAATTTCTGCAACCCGTAACGTGACTTTATAACCTTATTTTCCTATGAGAAAAGGAGAGAAAGTTACCTGATTTCTTGAAGCCGGATTTTGGGAAAAGAAGACAGCAGCAATTGAGAGAGCTATTAAGAACAAAAACCCCAAGCGATACTTAAGCGTGAAAAGAAACAGTATTGTCCGAGCAACATAAAATATTACCCTCCGGTAAATTTAGTTGTGCTCTGATTTTATTTGAATTAGACTTCTTAATGTAATTTTCTCTTTATTTAGTTATTGTATTTAAACAAGAAATTTTTTGTTTTATAATTAGAATTGTTTTTTTTTTTTTGGAAGGGTATATAATTAGAGTTTGATATGATTTTTTTGTTCTAACCTAATAAATAATATTCCTTCATCCATTTAGAATTAATTATCATATTTTACTTAATATAAGAAGAATTAAGGAAGTTAGTAGAATATCTTTCTTATTATTAGGATTGGTGAAAGTTCGTTATTGAAATTTTATATAAAATATATGTTTATTTTATATATGAAAATATTTAATTTCAAACATATCAAAATAAAATATAAACATTTAATTATGAATTAATGAAATATAAATATTTTAAATATAGTTAGTTTATTTAAAGATGCGATTTTAATTAAGACAATAACATTATAATGATACTTACAATATAATGAGATCAAATTTGCGCTTTTTTAAATCCTATACGACGATCATTTCCAAGCAAAATTAGTCGCCCAAAAGTATAGAATTGTGGTGCTCCCACTAACAACCTTTTAACCAAATTAATCGTACTTTTTCAACCATAATTCAAAATAACCTTGAAATTGAAGAACAAATCAAAATAACACAATACGTTTCTTGCAAAGGCGTTAGAGTTTTTTTTCAACAAAAATGTCATTGAAATTGGTGTTTTCATGAAAAACTTTTGCGATGCGGGTTATGTTTTTTTATATTATTTCCTTTTTCTATATTATAAAATATATCTTCATATAAAAAATATATATGTAATACATTTTTGTTAATGTTTATTTATGCATATTGAAATTGTTATAAAATAATTTTAAAAAATTAATGCAAAACTAACAAAAATGAAAATGCAATCAAGATATTATATACAATTAACAAAAAAAATTATTCTATCTTGATTAAAAAATTTATATTAACAAAAAAATTAATTTATTCTATCTTGGTAAAAAACATTAAAATTATCAAAAGATATCTTGATTGTATTTTCATTTTCATCATTTTTACATTAATAAATTTTTAAATTTTACAACAATTTCAGTATCAATAAATAATCATTAACAAAAATGTATTATCTATTTTTTAATCTAAAGATACATTTTATATATAGACAAAAAGAAAAAACACATCCTGCACTTCAAATAAATTTCGACTAAAAAAACAAAATTCCACATCATGGAAGGACATGGCTTATTCTTTTTTATAAGAAAACACTTTTGATATTGGTATTTTTTGTTGAAAAAACTCTTATATTAATGCAAAGAGGCTATTGGGTTATTTAGGATCATTTATGAAAAAGTAGGGTTAATTTGGTTAAAAGCTTCCTGCTAACTATATACTATAAGGTCGAATCAAACGCAACTTATCTTTCAACAATGACTATATAACCAAAATAATTAATATAAAACTCCAAAATATATACTTTAAACTTTCATAAATTGTTTCGATAAACTATTAGAGACAAGTTAGCATTTTTAACAAATAAATTATTTACTTTGTAATTAAAGCACCTAATTTTTAATTTTGATTTTTAAGACACTCAAACTTTTTTATGTTGCTAGTTATGGTACTTCAAATCAAAATTTTACTAGGGTTATTTTGGTCCATCCACTTTATTACTTTAATCAAACGCGAATTACTTCCAAACCACTTAGAAACAAAGTTCAAAGATGGGAAAAAAAGTGTTGTGTGACAATGGAAAGGTGCGACAAAAGGTATAAACTAGGGCTGTAAACGAGCCGAGCCGAGCTCGAGCCACTCCAAGCTCGAGCTCGAGCTCGACTATATTTTGCTGGCTCGAGCTCGAGCTCGAGCTCGATTGAGCTTGAAAATTCGAGCTCGAGTTCGGCTCGTCAAATTTTTAACAAGCTCGAGCTCGAATAAAAGATAACTTTCGAGCCGAGCTCGAGCTCGAGTTTAAATTATTTTTTTAAAAAAAAATTAAAAAATTGAAAAAAACCCTAAAAAAAATATAAAACTATTTATTTATTTGGCTCACGAGCGGCTCGACGAGCCACGAGCCAACTAATTTTGGGCTCGAGCTCGACTCGAATTTTAATGAGGTGGCTCGAGCTCGGCTCGAACTCGAGTTTGACCGAACTCGAGTCGAGCTTTGATCGAGCAGCTCGCGCTCGCGGCTCGTTTGCAGCCTTAGTATAAACGCAAACATATTGGAAGGGATGCTAGATATCGAATTTAGGAAGTAAACAAAAATCATTATATAACCCCATTTCAAAATAAGAATACTCTCAAAATTTAAATTTAAAACCCCATATTTCAAGAAATCAACCAAAAATTCACTCGCTTGATCAACCTATCATCTAATATAGCTTGTTCTTTCAGAGTCCACTCCATCGACATTCCATGAAGTTAGGCTGAAAACCCAGAAGAACTCTAAAAAATTGTGTTTGCCTATTAAATGAAATTGTTGATGCCCTAATTCTGCTACTGCTGTGCTGAAGAAGACCGTTGCCGACACCCTACAACTACTTATCTAAACTCTGCTAAGTTGTGGTTGCATCTTGCTATGATGTCTCAATTCTCATCACAATTGAGGCATTTGTTGTTAGCCACCATCAACTCATGCAAGAAAAAATAGAGTATGTGCAAACAATTTAAGAAACACACAAAGGAGGGAGGCGGTGGGTAAGTACCTGTCTAAGTCTGAGTTTGGTTTTTTCTCTAAGGAATTTGGATTGAAGTCTACAACGAATTTTTTTTGAAGAAGATGAGATCATTTATCACTATTGAAGTGATATTTTAGATTAATTAACGTTGGGAGATGATAAAGTGGATGGACAAAAATGCAAATATAAAAAATGACAAATAGTAGCTTGACAAATTTTTGAACGAAAGTATTACTCACATAATCAACATAAAAAAGTTTGATAAAAATTAAATTAAATTAAAGTGCCTTAATAAGTGCCTAAACCAAAATATTTGTATGCTAAAAGCAATTTTGCCACTATGGCTTATCTAAAAATAATATTTTGTTTATCTCAACTTAAACCAACTTAAAAATTAGTAATTCCAATAAAGTAATAGATAATTTTAAAAAAAAAACCTTTATATAAATCTAATCTCATTATATCATTAATAATTAATAAATACAACACAAACATAAACATTAGTAAATATGAATCTATTAGTGTTTGTTTTTTCATTTACTTTTCTTTACTCTCTGGGAGAATGGATCCTAAAACAATAGCAACTTTTTTTTTTTTTTTAAAACAATTTTCAAATCTCAATCGAGACAGTGTTGTTGAGGATCAAAAGGTTCCTACATTTGTTTCAAATACCAAAAGGAAGAGGGGATGAGATGCTCGTCGGAAGAATGTGACCAACTCATTTGCAATTTCCACTTTCCTATTCCTTTCCCTTTCCTCACCCATCACCTTTCTTGCGAATTTTCCTTATTCTCCAATCTCTTCCGTCATTTAACCTCTCCACTATGACAAGAAGCCCTAATTCTAATTGGACTAACAGCATATTGATGAAGAAGATGTGAATAAGAGCTCTATGTGATATCCTTTTTTTTATATTGTGGATGATTTTTCTTTTTTTTTTTTAAAAGTTGCTAAAATAAATTAACTATATGCTCCTCATTACTCAAATCAAATAAAATATTTCTTTGAACTAGCCAAAGTTTAGGTAAAGGACCTTAACCACTAAAAATAAAAAAAAGTTAGAACCCTAGTTAACAAAACAAAAAAGTTAGAACTAAAATCAACAATTATTCCTTTTTAAGAAGTTACTACAATAAATTGACTAATATGTTTCTCACTAGTTTTGATCAGTGTTTGACTAGGTCATTCTTGATAAAAGGACCGTAACAAAAAGGTTGCGATCTTAAAATAAAAAAAAAATGTGAGGACCTTAGTGACAAAAAAAAGAGTTAGGGCAAAAAAAAAGAGTGAAACTAAAATCAACAATTATTCTATTTTAATAAAAAATTACTACAATAAATTGACTAATATGCCCTTAACCAGGTTGATCGGTGTTGACTTGGTGAGATTCTTGATAAAAGGAAAACGTTGGGACCTTAGTGACAAAAAAATAAAAATATTTGGGGTCAAATTTTAAATCCAACTATATTTTAGGGGTCAAATTCAAATCCAACTATTTTTAATATATATAAATAAGGATTACATATATATTAAAAAATCCTTATTTATTTTGTGTATTCTTAATAGGAACAATAATTAAATAATGCACAAAATAACTTTAAAACTAATAAAAACATCTTATTTTGAGAGAAGATAATTTACTTCAAACATTTATATTTTTTTAACAGGGAGTGTATCCAAAATTGCTAAATTGGTTACCCAAAGCAGTAAAACTGGAAAAAAACATGAAGAGTAATCGAAGATCTAACCGCAGTTGAATTTCACCTTCGAGATCTAAACTCCACCTTCGACTCCATTACAGAATATTAGAGAATAGATGTCTGAGAATAACAGAAAACCACTTCTCTCCCTCTCATCGATTTATTCGGCTACACTCTCCTCTCGATTCCTGAAGCCAAACCCTAACCTGCTCGCGGTTCCACTAAATCGTTTTTCCGTTCCAGATCCACCTCCGGTACGCACTGACGTGAATATACATATCTGCATGTTTAGATCTGTGTTTGTTTATGCTTGAATTATGATTGGCAATTTACTCGGTTTTTCTTTCTAGCTAGATATGTTTCTGCTTATTTAGGTATAGGAAATTTTGATTTAACCTAACTACTTGGTTGATTTCCCCCCCCCCCCATGTTTTGGTCTTGATAGTTTTCTTGGTTAAAATTTGATAGATCTGAGATAAATTTTGGGTTTCGTAATTTGATTTTACTGAATGACAAGGAGACCTGTTCGTTGTGATTCTTAACAATGTAGCTGTATCTAATATGTATGTACATGCAATCAGGTAATTGTTTGAAATTTTTTGTTACTTTGGAATGTCTTGTATTGATGAACAAGTGTACAGGTAACATAACTAATGATACAACATGTATAAATGCTTGAATGAATGTTATTAATTGTAATTTTTCAATATCCTTAGTGAGTATTTATGTTTTTTTTGTTGGAAATTCAATGAGTTCAGCAGGTGCAAATTAATCAGGATGTGTAAATAATGTGTAGATCTGGGGTTTGTGAGATGTTGATAATGATTTCTTCATTTAATGGCAAACGTTACTAATTTAGGAGAGAAAAAGAATAACAAAAATTTGTTTATCCTTTATATTGTGCCAATGTAGTATCCGTCCTATCCTTACCACATAGTTTTTCAGAATCATGTAAATGGTATGTCTTTTTTATATTGTTTTGTGAATTAGTTCATATGAAATGTAAATAGACATGCAAATGTACTCATAATTTTTTTAAATAAGTATAATAAATAATAAGCATTTCCATGAAGTTGATTGCTTTAGATGAGAAAGAGGAGTAAAAGGCTGACATTAAGGATTTTGTGTATTGTAGGCATTTAAGCTTGAAAATCTTTTAACAGTGGCTTAGATTGAGTTCTTTCAAGATCTGCTTTCTGTCCTTTTATTGAAAAATGGCATGCCATCGATCTGTAAAAGGAAATATTGGCTACTGTCATTTACTTGCTTTTGGTATCTCCTATCTGTCATGGGTTTTATCTCCCGGGTACGTACATGCACACTTATACTACTGGAGATGAAATAACCGTCAAAGTGAATTCCTTGACTTCAATTGAAACTGAGCTCCCCTTCAGTTACTATAGTCTTCCTTATTGCCAGCCTCAAGGGGCATAAAGAAAAGTGCTGAGAATCTGGAGAACTGCTAATGGGAGACCAATTGATAACTCCCCTTACCGTTTCAAGATGAATGTCAATCAGTCTGTTTATCTCTGCACCACTCCCCCCCTGAGTGAGCATGAGGTAAAGCTCCTGAAACAGAGAACACATGATCTGTATCAAGTGAACATGATTTTGGATAATTTGCCTGCTATGAGGTATGCCAACCAAAATGGGATTAAAGTACAGTGGACAGGGTTTCCAGTTGGCTACACGCCACCTGAGAGTACTGAGGACTACATAATCAATCACCTCCAGTTTATGGTTTGATTCACGAATATGAAGGGCTGGAGTGGAGATAATTGGAACTGGGGAGAAGGTATGGGTGTCATCACAGAGGCTGATAAGAAAAGGCTTCTGGATTTGGAGATTGTTGGTTTTGAGGTTGTCCCCTGCAGTGTTAAATATGACCCTGAAAGATGGCAAAACTGCACATGTATGACTCCGTTCCTTCAGTGAACTGTCCTATGGAGATGATAACTCTCAAGTGAAACCAGCAAGAGCGGTGTCATTTACGTATGAAGTTCAATTTGTAAAAAGCAACGTTAGATGGCCCTCTCGGATGCTTATCTGAAGATGGAAGGTTCTCGTGTGTTCATTGGTTCTCAATCCTTAACTCCCTGATAGTATCTTCTTCTTGGCTGGTAGGTTTTGTTGTGATCTTTTGAGGACTGTGAGAAGGGATTTGACGAGGTATGAGAATTAGACAAAGCTCAGGCCCAGATGAATGAGGAGCTTTCAGGGTGGAAACTTGGGTGGTGATGTGTTTAGAGAACCAAATCACTCAAGCTACTTTCTGTGTAGGGATGGGGTTGAGATGGGGTGGCAGATTTTAGAAATGGCATTGTAAGTAGTGTCCTTGGCAGCCTCTTCATGTCACCAGCTTCACGAGAATGCTGCTTACAGGGATGATACTTCTTTATCTTTCCTTGGGAAGCTGGATATGTTGGTGTTCGACTGTGGAGAACCATAAAGGGAACCTCAGAAGGGTGGAGGTCTGTTTCATGGTCAACTGCATGCTTCTTCCCTGGAATTGTTTTGTTATTCTTACTATTCTGAATTTCATCCTAGGGGTAGTAGAGTACTGGTGCTATTCCCATTTCCTTGTATTTTGTTCTTTTGTCACTCTGGTTCTGCATATCGGTTCCCCTCACGCTTTTGGGAGGATATCTAGGAACAAAAGCTGAGCCTATTACCCAGTACGAACTAACCAGATTCCAAGGGAGATACCTTCTCGGAAATACCCATCATGGCTTCTTGTTCTTGGTGCTGGGACTCTTCCATTTGGAACACTTTTCATTGAACTTTTCTTCATTCTGAGCATCTGGCTTGGAAGGTTCTATTATGTATTGGTGGTTTCTCCTGATTGTCTTCGTGCTGTTGTGGTCATTGTTTGCGCTGAAGTTTCTGTTGTTCTAACTTATATGCACCTCTGTGTTGAGGATTGGATGTGGTGGTGGAAGCGTTCTATGCCTCTGGTTCTGTTGCCCTGTATGTGTTCCTGTACTCCCTCAATTACTTGGTTTTTGATCTTCGGAGTTTGAGTGGGCCAGTGTCGGCTATTCTTTATATTGGTTACTCGCTGATCATGGCAATTGCAATCATGTTGTGCACTGGCGCCATGGTTTCCTCACATCGTTTTATTTTGTCCATTACCTTTCTCCTCGGTGAAGATGATTGAAGATAGTTCTGGCTAGTTGGAGAGGAGAAGAATGGGAGGAGTTTAACTTTCTGCTTTGTACTTTTCTTTTCTAAAGATCTTGTTCTATCATACCATTTTACCAATAGGCTCAGGTTGTCTCTAAGTGCCTCAATGGCCTAAAGTTACCCTCTTTTTTTTTCCTCTTTATTTTGTGGCTAGAATTTGAAAGTATTGAAGTTGTTTCATTCTTAAGCCTGATCGTTTTTCTTGTCTCTACCCTTAACTTTCTTTTTCTTATATCATCCCTGAATTCTTGATCATGGGATTACCATTGGTAACTATGTAATGAGCATTTCTTTTAAAGATTAGGAATGACAACGAGCTTGGGGTGCGGCAGGACACTTTGTCTCGTCTCATTTCATGGTTGCTAAATGCATTTAATAAATACACAACTCATTTTCCTATTTTACCCTTCAATTTTTTCTCTTTGTCTCTCTCTAAAATAGAATCTTTCAAATTCAATCTTAAATTCATCCATTTGTAGTCGTTTCCATTGAAACAAATGACTAAAAATGCTAATTTAGTACATTAACAACATTTACTTATTTATTATACAATTTTTATGTGTTTATGTTTTTAAACTTAGAAGAAATTATCATACTCAAGGATTGGAGGTCATATTACATTTGTCTGTGAGGACAAATTAGTTTTGCCATCACTTTTGTTTGGACGGATTGGGTTCAAGTCAAGTCAATTTATTTCTAAATTTGCATGTTTTTGTAATTGTTTATACATTTAATCAAATTAATTATATATGTTTATATTGTAACATAATAGTTAAATTTCACATTAATTGACTAAATTTCACATTTTTTGTACCAAAATGCCCTCAATCCTTATAAGTAAGATAAATCAATAATATAATTAATAAAAAAAAAATACTCTTATGGAAAGACAATTATCACTACTACTTAACTAGACTAGAGTTATAAACTTCAACTAATGATTTAAATTACAATTCAATTAAACAAATATATTCAAACTTGAAAAAACAAATTAATTTAATTTAGGCATTTAAAAATTAACAATTAAATAAGCATAACTTATATTCTCATAACAAATCGATAGTAAGAATATATTATTAATTTTTGGATCTCTTTTGGCATTCTACTTTTACATTTCATCTATTCTGCTTGAATTAATTTGATGAGATGATGTGATTAATTATTTTTTATTTTGTGTCATCTTACTACTAAAATAATAATTCAAATATAATTTTTCTTAATGAAACAGTTTCAACTTAGCTTAATTGTTGTTGCTTTATTGAACCCACTCAATGACCATATTCATGAAACTCCATGACTTGTTAAATAATCTTTATTTTATTATAATTTAATTAATAATTATTATATTATTATTTTCATAGTTTTTTAATATATTAATATATTAATTATATTTAAAAAATTATTTTTTTATCATTTTTTTAGTGAAAAAAATTTGACTCGGCTCAAACCTGACCTATTTGCACAAAAGTGAGGCAAAATCAATTCACCCTCACGGGACAAATGCAATTTGTCCTCCGATTTGTGATTATGACTATTTTTTCAATTTAAAGCATAAAATACATGAAATTCATGTAATAAATGAACAAATGTTGTTATAGTGTAGTAAACTAGCACTTTCAATCATTTGTTTTAATGAAAATGACTACAAATTGATAAATTTAGAATTGAATTTGAGAGATTTTAGATTAGAAAGATAAACTAGAGAGAGAACTTAAAATGACAAAATGAAAAATGAAGGGTGTATTTATTAAATAGGATATGCATTTAACAACTCTATCTCATTTTTATTTTAAAATTATTGAAAATTATTGTCTCAGTCTTGTTGCGCCATCGTAGATATTAGTTAATTTCGTCTCTTCCTCGTCTCCAAACAGAGATAATGTGGAAACAAATCAAACCTTTTCTCAATCGTTTTTTATTTATAAAAAACATTGACTATACAAATATTTAAACAATTATATATATATATATATATATATGTGAAAAACAATATTAATAATGACTATATATATAAGTTCTAAATAATGCCCTTGCAAAAAGTCAACACACATGTTTGATGTAGGGGTTAATGTCACTAAGTGACTGAAGTATTAGATTTGAAATTCAAGTAGGTCAAATGATTTAACTGACACCAAATTTTTAAAACACTTCAGCCTTTGAATTCTGAATTTGAACTTTTTTCTTTCAAATTTAATATTCGAACTTTTAATAATTTTGTTTTTGCACTTTCATTTATATGTTACTATTTTTATTAGTTATTGAACTTGTTCAACTTCAACATTCAAACTTTTTTAAAGTTAAACTTTTACATTTCTCTTCAAAATTATATTATATTATCATTTTCATCTTTCACATGCAATATCTAACTTTTTAAGTGCATTTTTGTCATTATATAAAAGTAATAAAAATTTCAAGACAAAAGCATGACAATTTTCAACTTTTTACCTTCCTTCTAATGCTGAATCAATAATAAAAGTTAAAGTGCAAAAAGTTTAATACTATTTAGATAATTTATTCTTTCTAATTGTTAATTTTTGTAAATTTTGCATGATTTGAATCCAGATTGATGAGGATATAATTTAATTCTGACCATCAAATGATTGGATAATATGTTAGTTGCAGGTGTGTATAGTTTTAGCCTATCTTCCATAGCAAAATCAGACAGCTATGATTAGGTTAAGGTAAGTTTGAAGAAATAACAATGACATTAGCAAGTCCTTAGCTAGTCTGGAAAAGAGACAATCGGCATAGTTTACCATTTCACAAAGACACAAACCATAGGCAGTTTAGCAGGTTAAACTTCAAACATGCACAAAGATACCAGTTTAAATAGAAATTGAAATTTGAAAGTCGAAATAGCTGATCGCCTAGTTGCTGATAATCCTATTCATGGAAAGATCCCTGAAATTCTATGAAAGAAATCGCCTGAATCCAAACCAAAGTCCCCTATGCTTGTAACATTCTCATCCAGATAGTAGGCTCCTGTTTCAGGGTCCATTGAGTTCTCCAACACTGAGGAGCTGAAATCAGTGTCCATGGAGCTATAAGATGCTGAGGAGAAGCTGAGCCACTTTCCTCTGAACCTCCAAGTGTTGAGGAGAAGCACAAGCCAGGATTTATTGGGTTCTCAACAATTGAGGAGAGATTGAATCGGGTTTCATTGGATTTGCTGATTTGTTTCCACTGGACTCACAGCCATTGAAGAGAAGTTTGAAGCAGGTCCCATTGGGTTTGACATCAAGGGAAGCTTGAATCTGGTTCAATTGGGTTAGCAAGCACTGGGGAGAACTTGAACCAGGTCCCGTTGGGTTTGCAACCATTGGGGAGAAGTTTGGACCATGTCTCATTGGATCTGCATTCATGAGGGAAATTCTGAACCAAGTCCAATCGAATTTTGCCCCATCACGGAGGGGAAACTTAAACCAAGTTCTGAAGGATTCATAGCTATAGTGGAGAAGCTTGAACCAGGTCCCCTTGGATTTGCGATCATTTGGGAACTTGAACTAGGTCCCATTGGGTTTGGAATCATAGAAGGGAAGCTTGAACCCTGTAATTCCTCTGGGGTTGCTAACATTGAAGATAAGCTCGATTCAGAGTCCGCCCAAAGCATTGAGGAGAAGCTGGGTTCAACATTCATCAAATCACTGAGTGTTGATGAGAGGCTTGTGCCAGCATTCACATCACCATATGCTGAGGAAAATCTGGATCCTGTGTTGATAGAATCTGCAAACATGGATAAAAAGCTCGAACCTGTGTCGTTAGTGTTCTCAAAATATGGTGAGGAAAGGTGCAAACCTGCAGCTGCAGAGTCCATTGACTTCTCAAAAATTGAGGTGAAGCTTGAACTAGTGTTCATCTGGTAGTTAGCAAATATTTTTCTACTCCCTCCAGTATGTCTACATGAGCTGCTTGAGTCAGGTATGGAATACGTAGCAACATTGCAACTCTGCACTATCACTTCTTCCCGCGAGTAATGAACTGGATAATAGTTTTCAAGCTGGATATCAAAGATGCTGGGTGGAAGTGGATATGGTTTAGCTCCAAAATTTAAAGCAGGCGCCACTTTTCTGCTAGCAAATGCAAATGAACTTATGATCTGATTGCCCGTGTTCTGACTTATTGCAGTCTCCTTCCCCTTTGAGCTAGCAAATGTAAATGCACTTATTATTGAATCTTGTCCATGTTTTGGATTACAGCCTCCATCCCATTTGAACTAGCAAGTGTAGATGCTGCTACGATCTGACTGCCCATGGTCTTGTTTGCAAGCTCCTTGTCCTTGGTGATAGCCATTGATGAAGATGCACCTTTAATATGGTTGCCCATGGTCTGGTTTACAGGCTCTTCCCATTTGAGCTAGAAACTGTAGAGGCTGCTACGTTATTGACTGCAGGCTCCTTCCCCTTTGAACTAGCAAATGAAGATTCCCCTATAACTGATTGCTCATGGTTTGGATTTCAGACTCCTTCCTCTTTCTGCTGGCAAATGATGGTGTAAGTGCAGGCTCCTTCCCTTTTCTATTAGGAGGGGCAACTACAGCCTGGTCGCCCCATGTCTTGTTTGAAACCTCCATTGGCATTTCCATATCCTACATTTTTTAATGCAATGCAAATTCAGCAGCACATGTTATTCCCAAGTAGGATACACCACACATAAAAGAAGAAAGAGCAGTCATTAAACGGCTGCATTTACATGAAAAGGTTAATCGATAGTGTTTGGGGATAAGAGAAATGAAATCAGACTCATTAATATTGATTGGAGTGTGGTATTAACTGACCTGAATTTTGAGTGGCTTACTTCCATTTCGTTTCCGGGCTTTTGATGATTCAGCTTTAAATCTATGTTGATTGAGAGAGAAATAAGCAAAGCATGAAATTTGTACTTGTCAAGCTGTTGGATATGATGCCATAATATAATATCAAACATTGAAAATTGAAATCTGTATACATTGAAAATTTAATCTTACTTATTTGTTCCTGATTTCGTTGTAGAGCTTGAAGATCCACGATGGCCCAAGGATGCAGGTGCTGAGAGTGCTTTCTTCTTGCGATCTAGGGAAAACAATATCAGCTTTAACAGTGAAAATTCTATATAGAAAGGGATCTTTAGAAGCAACTACTGTGGTTTTCTAGAATTACCAAACATTTTGTTATACATAGCATCTTATTCTCTACTCATTTTGAGAGATGAGCATGAAGATCAAATTCAAACTAATACTTACTAATCCGGGGTCGGCGTGGAGGAGCTCTTTGAGCTATTCTGTACTTCTGCAAGAAGCCAAAAATGTAAATCATTTCTGGTTGAAGGGATATATATTACTTGATAAAACACTTCATTTTATTAGTAAATGATAGTAAGGATGACCTGAAGATGACTTTTCAAATGGGAAAGAGTCAATCCCATGGCATTCATCATGTACAAGATTTTCTTTGGTGTTGTATCTGCAGAAGATCAGGAATTTTTATTATATGGTGAGATGGCGAAACACTTTTCATGATTATGGAAATAATTTATTATTTTTAACATGAATATGCTATAGCCATATACTATATTAATTTCATAATCATCAATTATTGTATGGATAATCAAAGCATTAATGTAAAGCATTCCAGGATAGTAACTTTAACTTCTTATAACAATGGGAGACTATAGTAAGAGTGCAACAAATTAACTGCCAATGATAGAAATTTTGGTGGAACAACTAGTAAAGGATCTTGGGGAAAAATTAAAGAAGATGCTAGCATAGAGTTTATGCAAAGAAATCATAAATGATAAATAATGCAATTTTGATATGATATCACATTAAATCAACAATCTAACAACTATTTTTGTATATAAAAACTATTTTACAAAGCATTAGTGATTCACATTAAGTCAACACCTGATCGCCTAAAGGCGACAAATATTCTAAAAAACGACAAATATATCGTATAGCGTCAATGGATAACTAGATTA